>JALGBA010004298.1:1872500-1932500 GCA_023970755.1 Azemiops feae | reverse complement strand
TGCATTTCCTTATCGAGAGAAATTTTGGATTTGGAAAATGAATGAAGTTGATTCCTTTGTTTTTGTTTTTTTATTGAGAATAAAATTGAACATCATTTTTTTTCCACATAGGTCCATGGAAGAAAACTGGAGAATGGTGTATCTCACCTTCTCCATCTTTGGGGTAAATTAGAAAATATTTCTTTCAAACATTCCTTCAAGTTTGAAATTTCATCCTCCTGTCCGATTAGATTTCTGTTTTTCATTGAGTGCTTCTTCTTGCAATATGTCTGGCAGTGAATCAACATCAGCACTGAACAGATTGTAGACTAATTTATGAACAGTGTTGCCAAAGCAGTTTTCTGGAAAATAGCAGATGAATTTGTCTGCAAGGCAGTCTAGGTGAAGCCCAATTGTGTTCTTCGCATTCTCTTTCCAATGGTCATCATTTTCAGTGAGTGATGAAGAAGTGGGAAAAGACAAATAGTCGGACATCTCAGTTTGCATTCCATAAATGCTCTGAGAGTAGCATAGCACATTATGTTTGCAAGCCTGTTTCCTTGCAGCTTTAAGCTGAGATGGTTCAAAGATGCAAAGACAGCTACCAAATACGCCAGCAAAAGTTGAAATGTTGTTCTGTAATCTTTCTTCTGGTAGAAGCTTAAATAAAAATTCTTCTATACATTTTAGCTCACGTAATCTCAAAAAAATGTAACTTTTTCTTTGTTTCACCTCTGTGTGAAATGAAAGTGTTCAAGTCTCAAATACACCCAAAGACCTGGAGAAAGTTATACATATAATGCATTGTTCTTCACAAAATTGAATTAATCACACAGATCATCTGCATGGGCTTTAGCAACAAATATGATCTATGAATGATGATTATAGCTTCTTTTTTTTTCTTTTACTACTATGACAAATCCAGGACAAGAACCAAACATACCTCACTCACCAACCAGTTTGATTGTCAAACCCAGAAGTAAATGCTAGGTTTTGACAAAACTGTTGTAAAATATGGTCATCTGACTACAGGGTGCTGCAAACAGCCATAAATGCATCCTGGTTGCCAAGCAACAGAAGTGCAGTCATGTTACTGCAGAGGGGAGCATGTGCTCAGTCATTGGAACCTCAAATCCAGTTAGTAAGTACCTTCCAGGTAAGTCTGCCAGAACTTCAAATGGTTGCTAAATGCATGATCGTAAGTCAAGGACTTCCTCTAATAAATATAATGCATATACATGCTTGTATATGTGTATATGTTTATACATATGTTTGTGTGTCTATATACTGTATATACTGTACACATACATATGCACATAAAAACATTCACAAAAATAAATATATACAAAGTTAAAGCATCAAAATGCACGTGTAAGTAGGGAAAACAATATCTTTTTATGCATTTTTTCTGTTTTTGTTGGGAAAAGTCTGTTGCTGCATTTGTTATAGTCAATCTCTCTAGCATAATAATTAAAATACTATGTCCAGGTTATCTGCTACACAACACATATAAGAAATAGGTGCAGCATTGAATCCATTGTTGTGACCGCCATCTTGACTTTTTTTAACCTTATGTGAGGAGTTATGAGAGGGTTTATTTTATTGCAAAATTGTTTTATCGTCCTTTTAAAATGTTTATTATATTATTATTTTTTCAGTACATTTTAAAAACATTACAATAAAAATAATGTTATCTACTGGGCTCAGTAGATAAGCAGGTTCAGTTGGAATAGCTCCAGGAAATTCAAGGACTGTGGTCAAGACTGCAATTAAAAAGAAGAAGAAGATGGCAATGTACTACACTTTTGTTAAGAAAACTTCATGATTCTGTCCATAAAATCACCAGCAGTCAAGTTTATCTTGAAAGAAAACTGTTTTCTTTTTATTTCTGCTTTGGGGTTATTTAGTTGGGGGAAAAACAGGTTATAAATCTGATAAAATAAGAAATAAATGTTTTTTTTTTAAAAAAAGAACAAATTCATAATTTAAATATCTTCAGGTAGCAAAAGCCCATCTCAAGTTGAGATTTAGGCTGTGTTCCAAAAACACACTTAATCTGGGAATTGTATTAAGTTCATTTTGGAATTTGTACTATAAATTGAACTTTAAACTACCAAAAGTGTAGGCTGGATTTGCAGCTGTGGTGTTTGCCCAAAAAACAATGTTTAATGAATTATAGACTCAGTTAAGTTTTTAGGTTTAAGTACGGGTGTATCTTAACAAAGCTTGTTAAGATACACCCATATTTAAACTTAAAAACTTAACTGAGTCTATAATTCATTAAACATTGTTTTTTTGGGCAAACACCACAGCTGGGAATTTAATTAACCTATTTATGTATGTTGTATGAAGTTAGTCATGCTAGAATTTATTCACTAGTCTCATGTTATCCATCACTTCTTTAATTACTTGCAAAATTCTGTTCCAATTCCATTGATAAATACTGTAATCTCAAAGTGGAGTATCTTGCCAAAGCAAATGAAGGGAATTGGTTATTCTAAGCTCATCGTATTAAGCTAGAATTTAATATTGAACTAGAGATAGCCCCTTCTCCCCTAAGTTCACCCTTGCTTCTTCCTCTGGGAAAGAGGATGTGGACCGGAGGGTTCATGGCTTAACTCAAGACATGTCAAACTCGTGACATCACGTGACATCGCGCAACATGTCGGGACAGTTTTGCCATTGCCAGCAATGGGGTGGGCGTGGATTCCGCGTGACGCATCCGGCCTGCGGGCCGGCAGTTTGACACCCCTGGTAACTCCTGTAAATGTGAATGACAGCTGGCCCTGTGGAGAACAAACTAGCCTTATGTATCCAGAAGGAAACATCTGGACTTGACTGGTTGCCTTCTGTCTCTACTTGGTTGAACTTTTGACTCCCAAAAGTTTTGTTTGGTTTCCCTCTCTGTAGTTAGCCAGACCCAGGATAGGGTGAGGATTTCCCCTTCAATCCACTCCTGTTTCCATAGAAATCTGATGGGGAAGTGAGAAGTTGGTTATAACGAAGAGATGGTGACAACAGAGGGGCTTAATTTTCTAGTTGCTGATCATTTCCAGGAATGAATTACCTCAGAGTCAAAGTACCTGAAGGAAGGAACTGGTTTGACACTGATGACACATTCAATATTACAATGGGCAATGAATATTTCAAGAATAAACTGATATGCAAGACCTGAGCTCAAATGTGCATATCTCATAAATTTCTGTTTCCAAAAATTATTGTACTATTAATCCTCTCTTGTCTATTTATTTCTTTGGTTAAGAGGCAAAGTCCTTACTGACACTGTAGCTTATCATTAAAAGGAATTGGAAGCCCATTGGAAGACTATCTCAGTATTTCCCAAACACACACATACACACACAAATCCAAAACCATATGGGCTCCTCAGCCATCCTATCCCAAGGTCCAGGAAAACAATCATGTTTTCAGTGTTTCCAGAAAGTCATTAAAGTGAGATCTCGGGGGTTGTATCATTCCAGATGACAAGTAGCATCATAGAGAAGGCACACTTCCTAAGTCCCACAAGATTGTATTATTTGAATGGAGCTGGTTCATAAAATGAACATTTCTCCTCTACAATATGGTGCTCTGCTCAGAAGTTATCTTCCAAAGGTTTAAATGATGCTTCATTGCTAATCTGATCAACTTCTAGCATTATATGCTCATTATATGCATTGTAAAAGTAGTCTCCTTTGGATCCATGGACATGTAGTTTGGTTTTTACAAAGGAATATCCCTTCAGTTTATCTCAATAACAGTTCTATAAAGTTGGTAGGGTTGAGCATGTGGGACTGGCCCAAATCACTCAATGTAGAAAATAAGGAATATTGCCTTGACAGAGATATACAATACCAGGGTGACATGTGTGTTTATGTGTGTGTGAAACATAACTTAAATCGACAACACTGTGGGGTCCCTGGTGTTCTCTGAGCATGCTTATTTTCTTGCAGATGTTTTATTACCCAACTAGGTAACATCGTCAGAGTGGATCAAAGACCCCACAGTCAACCTTGAGCTACAGATATTATCTTCTATTGGTGGCACAACAGATCATTAATAATCAGAAGTGACTCACACAGATAACTCCCAATTCACTGGAGAATAATATGGGGAAGAAGTGTAACACAATCAGACTTTCAAAATTCCGATATCCAATCTCAATAAAATTAGTTTTAGCTTTCTTGTGGAATCCACTTCTTGATCTGGTCTACCTAAGTGGGGCTAACATTCAATGAATTTCCCTAAGTGGACTGAACCTGAATCTCCTTAGTCCTGGTTAAACATCTTCACCAATCACTATATCCATTGTGATCTCCCAGGATATCTCCTGTAAAAATTCAATGTACCACTTCTGTACTGCAGAGAACCTGCGTGGATGTGTCTAATGTGTTTGTTATTACCAGGAACTCCCTTATTGTTACTTGTGGGTTGAGTTCCTGCCAGAAGACAAAGAAAGAGGCTTGTATCCTAATCATGGTACTGTAGAAGCAGGAGCACCTTCCCACCCAAGATGAATTTGGTCAGGACCCTGCTAGGCTTATGAAAAGCCCTTAAGACCTGATATACTCAAGTTAATTGAGCCTGCAATGTACAGGAAACCTTCGAGTTACAACCACAATTGAGCCCAAAATTTATATTGCTAAGTGAAACATTTGTTATGTGAGTTTGCCATATTTTATGACTTTTCTTGCCACAGTTGTTAAACGAAACATTGCATTTGTGAAGCTAGTAACATGGTTGTTAAATGAATCTGACTTCCCCATTGACTTTGCTTATCAGAAGGTCGCAAAAGAGGATCACATGACCTCAGGACACTGCAACTGTCATTTTTCACAAGCATGGGGATGCTGCAATGCTAAGTGTGAAAAATGATCATAAGTCACTTTTTTCAGTGCCTCTGTAACTTTGAACGGTCACTAAATGAACTGTTGTAAGTCAAGGACTACCTGTATTCATTTATTATTGATGGATTTTATCCTTAGCTGCCATTCTTTTGCTTTTCTGTTCTGGTTATCTTATATATTTCTATTTTGTAAAATTTATTAGAAGATTGATGCTTTTCATCGTGTTCACCACTCAGAGTCACCTTGGCAAGATGGGTGGAAAAACTCATAATCATAATAACGATAATGCTCTGCAGGCAGCAAAATCTCTTGACAGGATCATGAGAAAAGAGAGGAACATCCTCCTTAAAAGAGCACATTTCCAGCTGTCAATCTTCCATTGGAACTTGGCTAATCAAGGATAATGGTACATTATCCAGAAGACTAAAGGCTTGCTCTGAATCATACAGCTTCTTGTCTTGTTTCTCACTGTACGAAAAGACATCACAACTCTGGGGTTCCCCATGTGTTGTTAAGCAACTGAAGAGCATTCAAGCAATGCCCTGACCTGATGCATTTACCTTTTTTTAAAAAAATAAATAAATAAAACAACAGCTAAAAGAAACATCGAATTAGAAGCATTCAAAATAGGGGTAAAATGTGTGGGTTATTATCAGATGTCATTAAGGTAGTCTGATTATGATTATGGATCCAGGTAAAGAAAGAAATACAAAATGGTGGGCTGATAACTGAAGGTGAAGAGGTATTTAAGTAGGAAGTTCAAATTCCACTTTGACTGCTGAAAAAGAAAGGGATTTTTAAGGTAGGTATCTAAAAATCAAAGTTCTGTGTTAATCAGAAAATGATCCTTAACTTGGAGAAAACTAGCTATCTATTCACAGCCTAAATAAACTTTAGGGAATGCCTAACGCAGAATTCCACAATCTGACTATTTGTGCATGCCTTACAGTGAATGTATAAAGCAAATACCACTAATTGTAGGATTTATGACATTATAGAATTTGATTATGTGGTATTTTTTTTGTAGATGTGTGCTCCCAAACCTGGAACTAAAATGGTTTCATTTTTCCATACATCACAGGCAGGTGAATTTAAGCAGAAATTTAAAAAGATAAGGGACAGCTTTTTACACCTGGTATCAAATGATTTCAACGATACCAGGAATTACTGAATACAAATCAAAGGCAGAACACTCATGTATGAACTTTTTATTCTACCGTATGTATATGTTGGGTGTCCTGGGAGATGTTTTAAAGGTCACAACATGTGTTTCCAAGTCTTAGAAAGTGTGAAGCAAGGGAGGCTGAATTATTTGATTCCTGGACCATTTGACTCCTGAGGATTAGTTTAAAGATGACTTTTCACACAACTTCCATTGAATTATTATTCATAGGTGAATCCATGGTATCTTGTTTTATTTAAGTGTCTTTTCTACCCTGGACATGATATCTAATATATAACTATATACACGCATATGCATATACAGATATGGATATGGATATGGATATGGATATGGATATATACACCCACATATAATATTGACTACATTATACTGTATTGACTAATATATATATATAAATATTAGTGACTCTAAAGCAGGGGTGTCAAACTGCCGGCCCGCAGGCCAGATGCGTCATGCCGAAACCGCGCCCACCCCATTGCCGGCAATGGGAAAAAAATGATATGTTGCGACATGTCACATGACGTTGTGAGTTTGACACCCGTGCTCTACAGTATGTATGCATGTGTATGTGTAGGCACAAAATTCTCAGACCAATGGGCCTAAATCAGGGGTAGGCAACCTTGGCTCTTTTATCACTCGTGGACTTCAACTCCCAGAATTCCTGAGCCAGCCATGCTGGCTCAAGAATTCTGGGAGTTGAAGTCCACGAGTGATAAAAGAGCCAAGGTTGCCTACCCCGGGCCTAGATCAAACCTACATATAAAATACATAGCTGTGTTTCATTCGGTTTCAATATTTTTCTTCGTTGTGCAACTGTGCACAAATTATTTCAGTTCAAATCGAGATACCTGTAGGATATCTAAGCATAATGGAGAAACTGCAAGCAGCATTGCTTAGTGTGCTAGCCAGCTCATTTGTTTGGGGTTAACGGAATCTCCTTCCTTTGTTTAAAGTAAAACAAAGCATATCAGCTCATGTGGCAAATTGATCCCGTGGCATCCTCATTACTAATCAATGCACATTTTTCAGGAAATGCTTGTATAATTGCTTGTTAATACATCACCTGGCAGGAGCTATAAATTAAGACTGCTCAAGGGATACGTATTCAGAAATACCCATTCCACAAACCCAGAAGAGTCATTCGTCTGGTGAGTGTCATCTTTAAGGAAGCAAACTTGCCTGAACTTAGCAAGGCTAAGTGAGGTCATATCTGATTAGTACTTGGGTGGGAGACCCCTAGCAAAATCTGGGGCTACACTGAGAAAGCCCCCCCCAAAAAAATATTCCAGGAGAAAGTGATGGCCGATCACTTCCACAGCAAGAAAATTACATAGCAAATCCATGATGTCACCAGGAGTTGAGCACAATTTGAGAGAGACTTTACCTTTATAGGGGGGAAAAGTTGATTGTCAAATGATATCAAATCTTCTCGGGTCATTTCTGGGTAGTACATGCACATAAGAATTGTGTTTGCTCACCAGTATTTGCAAATAATAATAATAATAATAATAATAATAATAATAATAATAATAATAATAATAATAATAATAATAATAATAATAATAATAATAATAATAATAATAATAATAATAATATAGAGTTGGAAGGGACCTTGGAGGACTTCTAGTCCAACCCCCTGCTCAGGCAGGAAACCCTATACCATTTCAGACAAATGGTTGTCCAGTTTCTTCTTAAAAACTTCCAGTGTTGGAGCATTCACAACTTCTGGAGGCAGGTTGTTCCACTGATTAATTGTTCTAACTGTCAGGAAATTTCTCCTTAGTTCTAGGTTGCTTCTCTCCTTGATTAGTTTCCATCCGTTGCTTCTTGTCCTGTCCTCAGGTGCTTTGGAGAATAGCTTGACTCCCTCTTCTTTGTGGCAACCCCTGAGATATTGGAACACTGCTATCATGTCACCCCCTCGTCCTTCTCTTCACTAAACTAGACATCTATTAATACAGGGATGGACAATTAACTTTCCCAAGGGGCCTCATGAGAAAACTGGGACGGTTGTGGAGGGACAAACCAATAAGGTTGTGAAGGTGTGTATGCATGCACACATGCACATACGTAAATTTTAAAAAAAGCAATCACCTTCAAAATGAAAGCAATACAGTGGTACCTCAGTACTCTTCCTTAACAGGTTCCTGGAGGCGCGGTGAGTACCCAAAACTACTACCAAATAAAATTTTCCCAAAAGGAATAATGTAGTGAGTCACAGTCAGCCAACACTGACAAGTTCTAGTTTGTGTGCGTTGAGTACCAAACAAACAATGAGTACTGGGACAAAATTTTCACGTCAAAATGCGATGAGTACCAAATTTGATGAATTTCAAAGCAATTGAGTACCAAAGCACCACTGTACAGTTGTATTGTGCATAGTATGCACTTATTTAAATTTGATTTCTAATTTCCAATTGACCTCACATGGGCCAGATAGGGACAGTCAAAGGGCCGGATGTGGCCCAGTTGCTGTAAAATGCCCAGGTCTGCATTAACACATAGCTCGTCTTTTCTTCAAGGATAAATATGCAAGCAGGACAGACATGAAATCTGAAATGATGTACATTTCTTAATGGCATTAATCTAATAGAGTGAGTAAAAGAAATACACTATGCACGTGTGAGATTAATTGCAGGGCTCTGGAAAGAAGCTTTGCTTTTCAATATCTACCCCTTGGCTTGAGTGAGGAACCCTTGGTCTTCAGCTCCAAAAAATATTGCAGTTCATCACCGTTTGGTGAGCTATATGTTCCCCTCTGCTGATACAGCCCAAGTCTGACCTTAGACAACAGAGTGGGAGCAAACAATAAAAGCTCCTGTTTGGCTACTTTGTAGAGCTACTTTTTCTCTTCACATTTTGATGATGCTGAAGAAGAAAACTTGCTAAGAATAAATGGTAATGTGAAAAGGTAAGAATGATATAATTTAGATATCCTGGCTCTGCAAAATAGTATTGATTGATTTCATTTATGACTGTAT
Source organism: Azemiops feae (assembly GCA_023970755.1). Classification (NCBI taxonomy): domain Eukaryota; kingdom Metazoa; phylum Chordata; class Lepidosauria; order Squamata; family Viperidae; genus Azemiops; species Azemiops feae. Next base: position 1,923,513 of record JALGBA010004298.1, on the reverse strand, counting down.
CTTCCAAAAGTTATTGGACATTATATGAAATGTATTCTCTAGTACATGACAAAAAAATTAACCTTCACTTATTTAAATGCAGTATTGTCTGCTGTTTACTTACTTGCTATCCATTAATCCATTTTCACACTGCAGAGTCTTTCTATTATGAAACATTTTGTGGGGGTGGAGGAAAGAAGGCAAAAAAGTATATGACTTCTTTAAAATATATTGCAAGAATCCTCATTTCCAGATTTTTATGGCTGTACTAGCTGGTATTCTTGCATGCAATTTTGTAATTTATTCTGCACATTCCACTTAAACCTTTTTTCAATAGCGTGATTTTATTAGAGTCAGCTCACTGGACTTTCCCAAAAAGGTATTTAAGATCAAATAAAACCAGTGCTTGGAAAAATATCATTACAATATGAAAGCAGTTACAAAAACATTAGTACTGCAAAGTTTTATTTCAAATGGCTGAGCCTTCTGTAGCCCAGGTTATTGCAGTTCTACTTCCTCAGATACACTCACTGGAAAAATAAGGAAAACTGTCATCTTTGCACTTTTTGCTTTTTTTCAGAACAAAGATTCAATTTCAAGGCAGGTGGATTTTCCCCCCCAAATGCTCTCCATGAGAAAAGCAAAAATGCAATCCCTTTGTGCATAGACTTTTTTTCCTAAGCAAATGAGCAATTTTATTCTTACTTTGTCCATTACATTAAATTGTCCTTGTTGTGAATGATTCCCCTTGAATGAATCGAAGCTGAAAATTGATGCTCTTGTCCTGTTCTAGCCAATGAGACAGGACAATAATAGATTCTGTTGCTGGCAATGCCTTGAGTGGTTTTCTTACCTTTTCTTTGATTTCTTCCAAATATGTCTATTTAAACCACCCTTCCACAAAGAGTCTCAAGACCGATGCCATTTGCTATCACAATAGAAGCATAAGCTACAAACATGGAGGATAAATTGAAATCTAATTATGGTAACTGAAAAGTAGATCCTTTCTCATTCCAGCTAAAACCAGAAAATGTGGTGGGATTAAAACAGACTGTCCCTAGGAGATCTGAGTGGGAAGGTTCCTATGAAAGGAGAAGGTCCTATTAGAAAGCTGGATTCAAGCTGTTTACAATTTAAAATTGATTGTTTGGTTTCCTCAAACTAAGCTTCTTTTCTTACCTATAAGCTACTGTATCTGTTACATAGTATTTGATTATAAAGGAAAATTTAATAGTTTTGGGGAAAAATATCCATTGATTTTTACACCAGTCATTGATGGTCAACAGATATGCTGGCATTTGTCATTACGACTCATATGATTGATCTTTAAGATTTACATGATCTTCTGTTTCTCTCTTTTTACCACCGGAGTTATAACAATTGGAAACAAAATGTTATGTTGTGTTGATTTGAGTTTCAATACAAAATGTTTTTATCTGATACAGTGGATGAAATTCATGATTTCTGAAATCAATTTCCATATTCACACCTAGCTACACCTACTTTCTATTTCTGACATGTTATTGTCTGGATTAGGTTGTAGTTGTCAGAGTGTGATGGATAAATATCTATCATCTTTTGAGGGTGCGCTTATTGGTAATATCAAGGGGTATCTATCCATCAGCAAAGTGAACACTGTTGGTAGAACGGATTCTTTGTTCTCTATGCAACCCTTTTCTCAACTCAGCTTATGTTTGTTATGGGCATCTCCCCAGCTCTTCAAAGTAAAATTTCATGAGAGAACTGTAGGAATAAGGGGCAAAGAGATGTCCACACATACACAACGATTACTAGATCTCTACCAACTTCTTAATGGCCTCTAATGCAGACTAAATGGGAGCTTTATCATAAACCAAAATTATATAATTGCTAATGTGTGTGATTTTATCATATCCACATGAGGCTATTTTAAATAATTACATCTGCTTAGATATTAGAAAATAAAAATTAATACAATACAGCAGGGATCCCCAACCCCCAGTCTGTGGACTGGCACCGGTCTGCAGCATGCCAACAAGTGGGCCGCACAAACAAGCAAAGCTCCATCCTCGGGATGCAGGCAGTATTCAAAACCACACCCCCTCTGGTCCATGGAAAAACCTTTCTCCATGGCACCGGTCCCTGGTGCCCAAAACGTTGGGCACCTCTGCAATACAGGACCAAAAATCTATTCCAAATATTCAGCTTTGCTTTTCTAAAAATTTCAGGTACCACCCAGAGTCGTTGAGAGTTGGATGGCATGCAAGTTTAAGATATTATTATTATTTCACAAAAATGTGAAATCACAGCTGCCCGTTCTTCAGCTGATGTTGGCCTTCATATGCATCAATTCATTCTGACATCCTAGGTTCCCAAGAACTTAAGATGTCATAATGTATTAGCACAGTATATGTGCAGAACCAAGCAGTGGGGCCTATTGTAATTAACTGCTTGAAACTTTTTCAAGATTTGCTTCATCCAAGATATTTTTGGTATGGCACCCAATGTGCCGATAGCGACTGGGACCACAGTGGTCGGTTTATGTCATAATCTTTCAACTTCAACTTTCAGATATTGATATTTGTGATATTCTCTAAGTCTTTGTCTTCTGTTCTAGTATCCCCTGGTATTGCCAATTATCCACACTTTCTTTTTTTCCATCACAGTTAAATCTGATAAGTTATGTGGCTAAACTTTATCAGTTTGTATTCAGAAATCCCATTTTCAACTACTTTTTCAACTCTATGTTCCACCAATTTTTTATTATAGGCCCATGATAATTTTTATAGATGTTCCAGTGAAAAATTATTATTATTCTCTCCTCTTCCTGGTTGACTTAAGATGGATTTTGATCTAAAGCTTTATAGACAATTATCTGAAGATAAATTTCATGAGAATTTTAATAATAAATTCCAAATAATAAATTTCAAGACATATACATACAGCAATTATTATTTCAACAACTTAACTGTTAAATCTTTATTTTAAAAATGGAAAAAAATGATCTCCCTCATAAACAGGTAAAGAAACCTTTTTAAATTTAATTTTTATGGAGTAAAAACAATACAACTTCCTAACAGTGAGGACAATTAACCAGTGGAACAGCTTGCCTTCGGAAATCATGGGTGCTCCATCCCTGGAGGTTTTTAAGAAGAGGCTAGATAGTCACTTATCTGAAATGGTATAGGTTCTCCTGCTTGAGCAGGGGATGGACTAGAAGACCTCTAAGGTCCCTTCCAGTTCTATTCTATTCTAGTAACACAATTGTTAAGTGAAACTGGCTTCTCGACTGACTTTGTTTGTCAGAAGGTTGCAAAAGATGATCACGTGACTCCGGGACACTGCAACCGTCATAAATACATGCCAGTTGCCAAGCGTCCAAATTCTGATCACTTGACCAGGGGGATGCTGTTTAAGTGTGAAAAACAGTCACAAGTCAAAAGGTTAAATAAGAAAAAGAAAAATGGAGAAAACTGATAAATAAAATAAAGAAGAAATAAAGAAGTAGCTTCTGATCTTATATAAGCAGTTATAAATGCATTTATATTTTATCCTGTCGTCCTAAAGTTATATCCTTACTCCCTTCTTTCTAAATTCTAGCTGTTTTAACCATCAAACTGATAAATCACAGATAATCCTTCATGTTTTCTACATTTCCAACATGGATTTGAAGTACTAGAACTTTTGGTGTTATAAAGCAATAGTGCATCATTTTATAAAAAATATCACTTTTAAATTTTAACAGAATGTGAATTTCAGCCTTTCAGCCGCTTATTTTCCTATTGAACCCATTTTATCTTGCACCCTTACATCTTTCTTCCATTTCAAATGTTAGTAAAAGCTAGTATTTTTTAGCAATTACACGTTCATCTATTTCAAATTCTGTCTTATATTGCTCAATTCCAAATGTACTTTTGTTTACTTTAAATCTTTCTCTTAATTGTACATATGAAAACCACTGGAAATTAAATCCCTTACAATCAATTGATTATTTTATCTTCATCTTATATTGTTTTCAGGCACAGCCAGGGTTTGTACCTATTCCATATTCTCAATAAGGCACTTTTAATATAATGATTTTAAAAGTCTGTATTAACTTTAACATTATTGTACTGGGAAAAAAAGCATACCACCCAAATCTCATGCTCTTCTAATTCTAAAATTCTTTTGTTTGTCAGTAACACCCTTTCTTTCATCCAAATCAAACAGCAGTCTGCAAACAGGTAGAGAAGTCTCAGAAACAATACTATTACTCTATAATTAAATGGCTGTTCTAAAGATACCTTGAACTATTATGCTCGGAGTAGTTTTCAAACTTTATTTAGGATTCTTGCATTAGAGAGGGCTTCAGAACACTTTGCCTCCCCCTTTAGTACTGTACTGCATAATCATTTCAGGAAAAGGAAAAGGAGCAAATGAATGTGTGCTTGGGTGTAAATTAAATGTAGTGATTTTAATTTTCTTAGCAACTAATGTATCATATGGTGCTTTTGTGTCATTTTTCTGTCTATTTAAAATTAGCATTTATTATATATAGGCCATTTCAGAAAGATTTACATGATTTAATCATGTTCTTTTCTGAGCAATTATTTAAAGTCATCTGCAGGATCATTGTTTCCACTATACAATTTTATTTTTGTCTATTTAAACATGCATGCTGGGTTCCAGAGCATCATCAACATTCTTAATTCTGATGAACAGATTTTACGTGTGGATTTTAAAGTCCTCTCTTAAAAGGGCAGGTAACCGTTCTTATTACTTTTCTAAGTAGAGATACGCTTAAAAAGTAAAGTCTTTATTGCTTCTTAAAAGGTGCAGTGCTCTGTGATAAATTCTCGTATTTTGACTGTTAATATGTTTGAATGAAAATTATTTATACATTTTGGTGAGGTTGAGTGGTTTTCATTTGATTGCTGCCTCTGGAAATGAAAGCAGAGTAGCAAGAAATTTACATGTCATGCTGTGATGTATATCCAGATTATGAGATGATTGCTCAGTAGATGAACACCAAGTAAAATCATTTGCATCAAACTGTGACAACTGCAATTCCTGACAAGGCCTCTTAGTTTTGGGGGCTATTATCATTGTACAAGAATATAATCTATTGACAGCCTAGCTGTTTAATACATTAAAAGGCAGACAGTGGAAGAAATCTTAACAGTTTTCATTCACCGCTGCACAAGGGTGCAGATCAAAAGTGAATTACATTTAACAATATGCATGTATGGTGATAAGATGCATGACATTCATCAACCTGTTTAGTCATGGTTAAGCTGAGATGGGAAAGATCCAATATTACTGCCATATGTGGTCTGAAATAGAGACATGAGACTGAAAATTATATTATTGCCCAGTAGAAGTGAACAAACAGGAGAAGACATTCTTCCTTAATCTTTCTTTGTTTTCTCTCCCAAACTTCCTCTCACCAAAGAGAGAAAAACCTGCCTTTATTTTGAAAAAGCAACAGTTTCATCCCTAATGCACAGAAGCAAGAAAACCCTATATTTTAAATTATTGGACAGATAGAGGAGGAACAACAGTTTGAAGTTTCCTTGTCCTGAACTTTCTTTTGGCTGTTGTTCCTGTACATTAATTGGTTTTAAAAAAAATGGGTATCCTTCTAAAGTACCCATAAAAAGTAAAAGAGGTGGTAGATATTTATACTTTCTCTCTGAAGAACAACTCTGAATCCTGCTTCCATGGATGGAATATACTCTCCTTGCTCATAAGCAGAACAGGAGCTATTATGAAGGCCTGCAAGAGGACGTTGAAAGTATTCTGCTGAATTTGCTCACAGGCCTACAGTATTCTTGGTCTGCAAGGCCTGTTAAATTCACTACTGTGTTTTCTGGATTGGGGCTAATACGCTATCCTTAATCACCTTTGGTAATGAGAACATGTATTCTTAAAAGAAAGCCAAATTATCTCTTTTGTTTTGCAGTGAAGTAGAAGAGGGAAAAAATCTTCAGGGTTTATGCAATGAGTTAAATATCATGGACTCTTCTCTTAAATATGCACATATTTATTACTCTTTCCTTTTTCCTGTCAAAGTGCCTGGCTTCCTCTTCAAAAAGTAAATTGGTTATCTTTGTTCTTATGAACAGAATATTCATGAGAACAATGTAAGGTGATACAGGTAGTCCTCGTTTCGCCACCCCACCTGGGACTGGCAACTTGGTTGCTAAACAGAAGGGTTACCAAGTGAAACACTTAACTTTTAATATCTTTTGCTTAACCTTTTTAATTCTGTTTTTGACTTTGGTCGCAAAGTTACTTTTTTATCACCATTGTAACTGAACTGTCGTTAAATGAGATAACTCCCACCGCGGCGGCCCTGGGCAAGCAAATACAGACAACAGGACGGGCGGGAAGCTGTCCAGCACATCCGGCAGGCTGGATCACATGCCTGTCCCCCACTCCTCTGCCCAGCAGTCTCAGCGCTCAGACCTACCTGCACTACGCAGGCTGTGGAGCCCCACAATGCTCCAGCTGAGGGGTCTGCAGGCTGCTGCTGCTGCCGCACACCGTCACCCCCTCCCCATGCTCGCCGCATCCTGTGCACATGCCGGGGTGGGTGCCCAGCCAGGCTCGGATGAGCCAGGACTGGGGTGGTAGGGACCGGCCCCTAACTGTCTCCAGGGTGGCCCCATGGGCCAGATGTGGGCCCATCGCGGGCCAGATTCAGCCCACAGGCCTTGTGTTTGACATATCTGCTCTAACCATAATAAAAGCAGTATTAGCATTTATAATTTTAGTTTCTTAGCCTGGTCTGTCTTGAAGGACTGACACCTATATATATTCTCTAGTATTCAAAGAAGTCTCCCTGTCCTTTTTCTGGATCTGTCTGGATATTCCCTGATGCCCTTCACTATTGTATGGAGAGTATGGACTGTGAAGAGAATGTCTCTGTGTACCAAAAATAATTTTTATTAAAGAAATGGTTGTTTTATTTTGTATAGGCAGATTTGTTCAAGAAGAACAGTGGGTAGGAAGAAACTCTACTGTATCCTAATGAGTAGTATTAAGAAATTAAATGGTTCCTTAATGGAAGTCCTAGCAGGAAGAAGGTGTAAGAATTACCTGCTCAGATTAAAAAGTTGAAAGAAAAAAATATATGAAAGGACACAGCTCTTGAACAAGGGCAAATTAAACCTACTTTAGAAATAATAGTTTCTTTTTTCCTTTCCTGAGCATCTAAGACAATAAATAACAACTATCTAAAATGTGTCATGTTTTCTATGTGATATGAGTATCTACAACAGTTTACAGAGAAGATTATAATCACTTAGTTATAGCAGTCTCTGGTGCTGTGTAAATCAAATCAATACACTCAACAGTCCTGTGAATAAATTGCAAACTCATTGCACGCCTTATCATGTTATAATTATCTGAGTTGAAGTGTAGTGTGTGTTTATATAATTATGCATACATACTTATTTCTTGCTACACATTCATTTTGTACTCTTCCACGTGGATAAGGTGAATACATGTACAGTATACAACATTTTCAAAGTATTTCCATCCTAGGGTATAATATATATAGGTTATAATTATATTATAATAATATATTATTATTTTATAGCCAGAAAGAGAAACCTACAAAAAATCTAATTATAAATGTAGAAATTTTATCTGTTGTAGACATATTTTATTGAAATTACAGCTGACTTTCGCTGAGGATCAGAATTTATATGGTCATCTCACCATTTTCCCCCCTTTACTTTGAGAAAGAGAGACAGAGTTTCTTAATACTTAGCAATAATACTCGCTTGGATTAAGCTCCATTTTGAGGTTTAATGCTAGCTAAACGATGGCGTTCCCAACCTGGTGCCCTTTCACCAGGCTGAAATTAGAGTAACATGTCTGGAGAGCACCAGTTTGGGGAAGAAGATTGTATTAATGGGTTGTTTTACTGGATTCTATCCATTTATCTTGCAGTGAAGCAGCACAGTTAATTAAATATTTAGCCAAGAGCAGATGAGCTTTGCATAGTAATCTGAATAAGAAATTCAAATTCCTCTACTTTGCAAGCAGTACAGATAACATGGTCTTAAGAATTTTGTAATGTCCAGAATAAAGAGAGAGAGCAATCACAAAATCCATAATCATCACCGAATGCCAAGAAACGTAAAATGTGTATTATTCATGAATTTTGCAGACAGAAATGTTTGGTAGTTGTTCAATATTTTGACTTATTTAAAATGCCGCCATCTAACCCTCCATATGATAATTCTGTATTATTCTTACTGCTTCCCTTATCACTGTGTTAACTTCCCTGCCCTACAACAATAAGGTTATATATCTCTAATACCAAAGTTTATGTCATCCCTCAATTTTCAAACGCTAAAAACTATCTGTAGGGCTTGTAGACAAAAATTAGGCAATACTGAATTGTGGTAGGCTGGAAAATAGAACATAAACTACTACTTTCTCTACCCTACTGTGGAAAGCTATTTTACAAGGTTTTTTTTTTAATTGCAAAAGAAAAGCATCTCTTTTCTTTCACTCAGCAGGATTCCCAGGACTGAGGTAGGATTGTGGAAATGGCATCTCATTCACCCACCATCTCATGGTCCTCTGTCTCTCATCTCTTTTCGGTGTCCTCATCTCTCTTCCCTTCTTTTTCTTCTGCCTAGGACAAGCAAGTACACACGCATACACACACATTTCTCTCACCCTTATTATCAGCAATTTTCTTCCTCACTTTTCTTCAATTATTCAAAACCTTTGGGCACACTATAGAATAAAAAGCTTTAATCACATCTATAAGCCTTCTCTGAGAGAGAGGATATGGTGGATTGAGTTGGGTTGGGTTCAATTGGATTAAGTCAGGATCAAGCATCTGCTCAATTTCTTAAAAGCAGTTATGAGGACCCCAGTCTATCCACGCTCGAGACTATGAAGTCCTGGATCTTTATTTGGGATTCCAGACCTTCTACCAACCCCTAATTTTTCCTTTCTGGTCACACTGCTAACACACAGCCCTCCTTAAATGATACCCTATAAATGTGTTGGAGAATGGCTCCAAGTTAATAAAGCCTGAAATTTTCTAGAGGCCAGGCTTAAAACTTTACAGCATTTACTCCATTGCCTGTTTTTTTTTTGTTGTTGTTCAGTCTCAATAACTTTCTTTGAGTCAACCAAAATCATCCACAAAAGTGCACTGGGTAGAACATGTGACACTGTGGCTGAACAGAAGTTCAGAAGCTGAATCTAGAATCTCAATAACGTGCCCAAGCAGGACACTTATTTAATACATGGTAAATAGTGGTAGCTTTTAGGAAGATGACTGCCCAGTGAAAAGTAGAAAGAAACTAGCAATAAGCAAGTTGGCATTTATTCTTTATGTAGCTATATTTGTTCCTCAAAGTCAGCCTATAAGACTATTAGCATTTAAATAAATGATTCAGAGCTTTCTAGAGAACACAGGGGTGGGGGGGGGAAATCTTTCCAGCATTATAACATGACAGTCTACGATGGAGTACAAAAGAAGGCTGTCATTTTTCCTTCAATTACAAAAGGCAAATATTTATTATTTATAAGTATTCACCTTGTGTAGGCTTAAATGTTATTTATGAACCTGTTGCATAGTGATTTTCAATGTAACTCATTATTTTTAGCCTCAGGGTGTTGTAAAGGAGCATGAATATATTTAATGACACTCTGCTAGTCAGCGCAATTACACTGTAATCATTATGTAAAATGTGCTATTAATTAAACCAATTTCTACTTAGAACATTCTCCTCTGCAGGCTTAATCTTAATCTCCTGCAATCTTTTTCTCTGTTTTTCACCTATTAATTATACAATCACTTTTTAAACTTAATACATATATTTTGGGGTTTTTTTCCCTTCTTCCACAGCCAGCTGCTTCCTTTTTTTTTTAAGCACGAGGATCAATTAATCTTGTGTATGTCTGTCTATAGCTAGATATAGATATAATTTTAGACAGGTACAAATATAGATCCTGGGGGAAGCTAAAGATCAGTTGTGTTAGCTGTGAATATCACTATGATGGCTCTAATGGTATCTCTAATGATACAGGTATCCTCTACTATGGTAATTTTGTAAATCTAATTAAGCTAGGTGTATTCTTTTTTTTTTAAAAAAAAAAAAAACCTTGTTCATTCATTCTGCAAGATGGAAAAAAATGCAATATTTTTCTCCCAAGTAACAGACAAAACATTTGCCCATTTAAGTTGCTTTGCAGAGTTATTTCTAGCTCACCACAGATTTATTTCTAGCTCAACTTTGTACAAGTTCTTAAATGACGACAGAAACCAGGCCCAGAAATAGCCCACTTACCCCTTCCTCTGTTGTTTCAAACCACAAGCACTGCAGTACTGTGGAAGGTTGGATTCTCTCCTCAGCCTGATGCTTCCAAGTAGAGACAGTCCTTGACTTACAACAGTTCATTTAGTGACCGTCCTTGACTTACAACAGTTCCTTTAGTGACCGTTCAAAGTTACAATGGCACTGAAAAAAAGTGATTTATGACCATTTTTCACTCTTATGATCATGGCAGCAATGCCATGGTCATGTGATTTACATTCAGGTGCTTGACAACTGGTTCATATTTATGATGGTTGCAAGTGACCCAGGGTCATGTGATTCCCTTTTGCAATTTTCTGACAAGCAAAGTCAATAGGGAAGCCAGATTCATTTAACAACCATGTTACTAACTTAACAGCTGCAGTGGTTCTCTTAACACTGAAAAGTCATAGAATGGGGCAAAACTCACTTAACAAATTTGTCACTTAGCAACATAAATTTTGGGCTCATTGGTGGTCATAAGTCGAGGACTACCTGTATGTTGGACTACAAACCTTGGGGGCAATAGGAGTTGAGGCACACTAATTCAGGGAAACTGTTTTTTCCCATGTGACCGTGAGAAAATTGCAGATATAATTCTCGGAATTAGTTCTATACAGACAGAAGAAGAATGGTAGGGTAAGAGACACATCATGATGTAAGCAAGGGAAATCTTTACATATTCATTTTCACATTCATTTTGCAAGACTCCTTATTAACTCTGTCTCTCCAGAAAGGTTTGATGCAAGGACATTGGATGGAATAGGTTGCAGGGACAGACCTCAGCAAAGACTTCAAGTAGCATACTGCAACTTGTTGCTTTCTACTACTGTATTGTTGGTTTAGGTCAGTGCTGTTTTTTTCCCCTGACCACTCCAGAACCACAGGAAAGAGTCTTGCTCAATTAACAATCAAAGAAAAAACTGGATGTACCAATTACTTCCTAGTACAGAGTGTGGGTTCCGTTCCTGAGAATTAATTCGGTTTATGATTGTGCTTATCGGTTTATCCTAGGCCTGTGCTGGGGGGGCTTTAATTTGCCTTAGTGAAGTGCTTTGCACCAAAAGGAGATTATATTAATCTCCTTAAAGAAGTTCTGTCTTGGCCTGAGAGCATTCTCTGAAATCTCCAACAATTGGAAGTGCTTTCATGTAACCAAGGGGTGACTTCACCTTGCTCATTTGAAGGAGGAAGTGGACTACATTTGTGAAACAGCATTGAAGGCAGTGGTGGGATTCAGCCGGTTCACTTCGGCAGAACCGGTAGATAATGTTTTGTTGCCCAGGCCCAGAATGGACTTCCAGAAGTGGCATCCACACAGAGAACCGGTTGTTCACATATTTGAATCCCACCACTGATTGAAGGGGTCCTTCATTTGAAGCAAAACACCCACTCAAGGCTTCACAAAGCCCTAATGTATAATGTCTGAAGACATTTGGACACATTTGAGCTGGGCATCCTAAATTCTGTTCTACATTACTCCCTTGAGGAAAATAAATAGCAAATAGCAAACGGCTCCGCTTGGATCAGAATTGTGTAAATTGTACTTTAGTCTTGTGATGCGTGCTTGAAATCTCCATTATCAATGAATCGTTCTGTTTTGCTTTCTTGTATATTTGAATGTCAAGATATTTCTATCTCACTTCTGAAGAAACTTGTGAATTTTGTTAAAGTTTTATATCTACAGATACCATCTACCCTGAACAGTATATACAGTATATAGCTCTTTCCAGATGAGAAACCCATTAAGAAAAGAGAAAGAAAAAGTTGTAACCTTAAATCAGCACTAGAAATGTGACTAAATAGCCTGTTATTCAAACTCAGCCTTTTAGGACAGTATTCTACATATTCTACCCCGACAAATCTGACAGTTCTGCTTTTTGTCTCACCTGGATTTTTGGCATCTTATGTTCTTTCAGACCCCAAACTTCTTCTTTATGACAGCAAGCCTTTGGCACTTGCCAAATTATGAAATGTACATTTCTAGAACTATGTTCTGCAATGATTTTATTCTAAATTTGATCTGGTCCCCTCAGATCTATAGCAACTACAAGTGCCCTTCCAATTCAAAGCCATGTTTCTTTTCCTGAGATAGTAAAAGAAAAATTCAGTATTTTTCTAAGTGAAATTTAGACCTTGAGCATTTAGATTATAAAAAAAATATGTCCTGTTTTGTGAACGTACTCAAGGCTGACTAGCACATTGTGTTGTGTGAGGTAAAGGACAAATTGTACCTTACACATATCCATATATAGAATCTGTTAAGGTTTTTGATTGTCTATTTAAACCCTGGAATAGAGAGCAACATAATGTAAGGCTTATAAAAAGAAAGGTTAAAATAGAACAAGAGAAAAAGATTAGAAGTTTCAGGAAAAAGAATTGCTCTCTGAGGTGGCAATCTCAGTTTTTCTAGCTGCAGAGCTTTATTGCTGTTTTGCAAAAACCGGAGCTAGTGGCAAGAACCATAGTTATATACTGGTTTGCAAAAATTGGATCTAGTGGCAAGACAGAATTTTTTTAAAAATATCATTTATTGTCAACTAAAATCCTAAGCTTGCCCTCTCATCTCAATCCATCCCTTCATTCAAAGACAGAGGAATGGAAAAAAAAGAGGCAGATACAACAGAAAACCACTTTTCTTTTTTTCTTTTCTTCTCCCTCAGTCATTCCCCCCAGTCATTCTTCAGACCATGCTTTGAACAATACCAAAGAATGGAAACAACACTGAAACTTCAGATTGCATTAAAATGGGTGCTGCAAATTGCACAATGCTCAAGAGAAGTGTGATAGACATGCAATTCAAGGCACCTTAATTCTGTTTTTAAAAAAGGCCAAAAGGGGAAATTGTGTATCTTCTTCCTCACAGAATGCAAGGGTATTTTCCCTAGGAGTAGGATGACCCTGCCGCATAAAGAAAATAAAACCATTCGTTTTGAATAGAATTTAGGGTTGCAACTTGGGATTGCAAGTACATGTTAATAAGGGGTACAATATTTGCAAAATAAGATTGGATGACATTTAGTGTATTTCCCGATCATTACCTAATACATCAGCTATATCCCTGAAAAAGAAACGTGGGAGAAAATACAGGCGCTTGCATGTATAGGCATAAACCTTTCCCTTTACTCGTTTTTCACAAATAAATGAATTTATGAGGTCAGAAAGTTGAGGTAGACCATCAAACATAAATCTAACATTCTGCGCAAGAATAATACAAAGCAGATATCAGGGTTTAATTTTGCTTATCTATATTAATTTTGCTTATCTATATTAAATGCAAAAATCTAACAACCACTAGATGGTAGCAAAGAGGCGTTTTCTTTTTATGCTGCCATCTAGGGAGAGTCTCAGTTATTGCAGACTAGAACTCAGAGCCTTAAATGTATGCCGTTTGAATCTATATATTGCTACATAGAGAATTTAAACACTTAAAAAAGATGGGCGGATTAATGCTTCAACCTTGCAAAAATGAATCTGGCCTCTGCACATAGACGGGTGTAACAATCTCCTGTTGTCTCTGTGTCCAGCTATTGGTAACCGCAACCTATGTTCTGAGGTTAAAACAGCCCAAGAGCAACAAATCTGGAATATTAAAAAATGCCCAATGTGCCCAACATCCAACACACACTTAGCTCACCTGCATGCAGATTTTATTGAAGAAAATAGCCAAGCAATTTTGACCCTCTGACCATCACCACCAACATATACTGAATACGGATAGCTGAAAGCAGAAGCACTATATCAAGTGGGTGGAGGGAACAGGAATGTTTGTACTTCATACCATACTTGCAATCAGAATTAGGGGGAGATATTGTCTGATAGGGCCTGAGGAGGTAGTGGCAATTATAATTTTATGTGTCAGTGCCAAAATATGTATTTCAGTTCCTCCGTGTTCTGTATTTGTATTTATTTAGAGGCTTGCTCTTTTCCTGCAACTGTATACAGCGGAGGAGTGAGCTCGGCAAAGCGGGCTGTGAGTAGCCTGCAAAACACATGGTTGGCAAGCTCTTTGGCACTCCTCTGTTTTTAATATACATAGCTGACCCTAATGACAGTCTATGGAGATGAGGGCAAGGAATGTCTGATCAAGTGGAGATTAATTTTTGACTGGGCTGTCTGGAAAATGCATGAAGATGCACTCCTTTCCCCCCTCCCCTACATAGACTCGCTGGATGTTTTGATTGATTGACTAGTTTACAAATGAAGGTGATAAAATTAGGTGGAAGACCACATACATTTCTTAAAATGAGACTGGCTGGTCATGGAGACAATGAGGTTTCGACAGATTGTATTGCTGGTTTAGGCAATCTTGGAAACATGTCAAGATTTATAGACCTGTACTGTAATGTTACAATTGCACTCACTGATACAGGTTTCTTTTCAAATTCTTTGCCATTTTAGTTGAAAAAAGGCTATTCAAGAGTTAGAGACTATCTGAAAAAGCTTTTTCTTTGCTAATCCTTAACAAACTCTTCCAAGCCAGAACTGCTGCATATTTAGCCAGAAATCTACCAGAGTTTCCAGTTGGTTTGGATAATTTTATTATAGTATCAATACGGAATTATGGCACATATGGCTTTGAATTACAGTATATCACAGACAGATGAAGACTAAGGTTTATTCAATATGTTTAGATAGAGGATTTCTCTTTCTGCACAGATACATATAGACTTTCCTTCCCCACACATTATCTTTCCAGCTAACTTTCCAAGTTCTAAGTGTGAATTTGTATTGCGTGCAGGTTTTTAACGAATATATAGGGTTTGTTTGTTTTTTAGGAACTACAGTTATGGAACTCTCTAAATAGCTGGAGTTTTAACTGGGAAGTCTGACCTAAACATACTTGGATATTATTGACAATAATGTCTAATCACTTTCATTTGAACCATACATTAAATAAATTTAAACAATGTAAACCTATCTATGCAGTAGGTCCCACTTCCAAACATAAACAACGGTTGCTGGAATTGGTTATGTCTAGTTTAATGAAAAGAAGGACTAGGGGTGAGATGATAACAGTGTTCCAGTATATCAGGGGTTGCCACAAAGAAGAGGGAGTCAAGCTGTTCTCCAAAGCACCAAAGAAGGCAGGACAAGAAGCAATGGATGAAAATTAATCAAGGACAGAAGCAACCTAGAACTTAAGGAGAAATTTCCTGACAGTTAGAACAATAATCAGTGGAACAACCTACCTCCAGAAGTTGTGAATGCTCCAACACTGGAAGTTTTAAAGAAGAGATTGGACAACCATTTGTCTGAAATGGTATAGGGTTTCCTGCCTAAGCAGGGGGTTGGGCTAGAAGACCTCCAAGGCCCTATTCTATTCTATTCTATTCTATTCTATTCTATTCTATTCTATTCTATTCTATTCTATTCTATTCTATTCTATTCTATTCTATTCTATTCTGTAATTCATTTAAAACCTTTAGTCTTTGTAACTAAAAAAAAAAGAGCAGCTATGTGCTGGCCACATGACCACAGAAATATCTTTGGATAGTGTTGGCTCAATCGTCTCGAAACAGAGACAAGCATCGTCCCTAGAGTAGGCAATGACTAGCAGAGTAAAATCTTCAAGGATTCCTTTCTTTACTCTTAACTATGCATTGCTAAGCCACAGGGAATAGCCAATGCTCCAGAAGATAGGCTTAAGGTACAGAAGGATCTCAACAGACTTGAACACGGGTCTATCTAACAAAATGAAATTCAGTTGTGAGAAAAGTAAGGTTTTACAGTTATGGAAGAACAACCAAATGCATAGATCTAGAGCAGGGGTGTCAAACTGCTGGCCCGTGGGCCGGATGCGTCATGCCGAAACCGCGCCCACCCCAGCTCCGGCAATGGGGGAAAAGTTGCGATATGTCGCGAGACGTCACATGATGTGGCGAGTTTGACACCCCTGATCTAGAGTCAGTGGTACCTGGCTCCATGTCGAAGAAATTATAAGTTCAAGCTAAATTAATCCATATAGAAAAATAGAAAAAGGTAAGGTGAAAGAAAGTTAAAAGCAAAAATAGGAAATTAATGACTAATTAATCTTATCTGTGGCAAGAAAGCAAGTTTGTAGGAAGTATGTAGGAAATAGGTAACTTAATTAGGCCATTAATTCCTAGATAGCAACAGCAATTGCTCAAAATATAACTACCTTCCTGGTTTGGTCTAGTGCATGGGTCGGCCATCCGAAACGTCGGATGAGCCGCACGGACCCATTTAGCTTAAAAAAAAAAAACGCTGGGAGCCGCGCGTTCGCGCATGCGCGCGCACCTGCGCATGCGCGCGGCCCGTTCGCGCATGCGCGCGCGCACCCGCGCACCCGCGCATGCGCCCAGTGCACCCGCGCACCCGCGCATGCGCCCCGCGCACCCGCGCGCCGTTCGCGCATGCGCGCGTGCCGTTCGCGCATGCGCACCTGCGCGCGCGCACCCCCCCGCCCGCGCATGCGCGCATGCGCTCGCCAAAATGGCGGAGGAGGCTCCGGAGCCGCAGGTAAGGCCTCAAAGAGCCGCATGCGGCTCCGGAGCCGCGGGTTGCCGACCCGTGGTCTAGTGGTTAAGGCACCAGGCTAGAAAGCAAGGAGACTGTGAGTTCAAGTTCTGCCTTGAAATCTAGGTGGGCAATTTGGAGCTAGTCACTCTCTCTCAACAACCCTGTTGTTGTGAAGAAAATAGGAGGAGGAAGTTGTAATGTGTATGTCCACTGCCTTGAATTTTTTTCTAAGAATAATAAAGGTGGGAATACAACCAACCAAATAAATAAATACCTTTCAGAAAAAAATAGGCAAAAGTTGGTGGGTTTTCTACTCGTAGATCCAGCCAATATAATTTGACAATTTATATAATTTGAATGTACTGAGTTTTACAAAAAGGCAAGAAAAGAAAACATGGGTGTCTCCCCATTTAGTCAGTGTTTGATTAGTTTAATTTTTTAATGTATGTATGTTTGTGTGCATGCATGCTTATGCACCTTCACAACCCTGTTGGTTCGGCTCTCCACAAAAGGGCCAGTTTCTTAAGAAGCCCCTTGGGGAAATTAATCTTAGAGTAACTAATGATAAGTCCCTCTACTCCACAATACAAAGGCAGAGCTGGAAGACTCCAAATTAGGCTCACTTGAGAAATAATTGCATTGTTTCTATTAAGTAGAACAAAGATTTGTTTGTTTGTTTGACTTGCATGCTGCCCATCTAGTCTAGTGGCAATTCTCGACAGTTTAAGTATATCTAACGTTTATCAACCAATTTGGATTAAATTCAGTATTTTCTAAGCTTACATTATATAGTTTGTACACAAATTTGAAAGAAGGGCAAATAGATAACCAAAGAAACTAGACAGACTAACTCAGGGCCCCCACCCCTAAGATAAGGATTTATCTTTAATAATTCAGCCAAAGTGCTCTTAAAACTCAATCCTCTTGTTCTGAAAAATAATATATGGGTGGATGTGGACCATATTTTCATATACAGATTTGACGTACAACAGTTCATTTAGTGGCCATTCAAAATTACAACAGCACTGAAAAAAGAGATTTATGACCATTTTTCACACTTATAACTATTACAGCATCCCCATGGTCATGTGATCAAAATTAGGCACTTGGCAATTGACTCATATTTATGACCATTGCAGTGTCCTTGGGTCACATGACTCCTTTTTGCGACCATCTGACAAGCAAAGTCAATGGGGAAGCCAGATTCATCTAACACCCATGTTACTAATTTAACAACTGGAGTGATTCACTTAACAGCTGTGGTAAGAAAGGTCATAAAATGGGGCAAAACTCACTTAAGAAATGTCTCACTTACCAACAGAAATTTTGAGCTCAAGTCGAGGGCTACCTGTATTTCAAGCATAAGCATTTTCATTTTGTAGCTTCCCTGACTGATCAAATTTCCCTGCAATCAAATTTGCAGGACCCATTTTTGGACTAAAGGAAAATTCATTTCTCTTTCTGCTGTTTCCTTACAGAAGCAACATGTTATTGTTGAATCCTGACATTCAGAAGAATATGGCTCATGTACCGTGACTATATTTGTATAAATGATTGAACATCGTATACTAATCAACAGCTTGATTTTCAGAAGCCATTAAATTTTCCTGCCCAGAACAGTAGAGCATGGAATCCATAAATAAAATAAAAATAAGACTATTAAAATGCAATTTGTGGTTAATCTAGGTTTTTTTTTTAATCATTAATAAGAAAAGTTTGTCTTCGTTGTGTTACACATCAGAAAAATACACAGCTGATAATTAAAAGGTAATAATTAAGGCATAGGGAAATGGGCTTGCTTATCAGTTAAGAGTCTGTAACTAAAATATTTTAACAGAGCTGTTCTAACACACTGGAAAACCAGCTTCCTCTCGCCTCCATCCCCAGATATATTGGAGACTTCTGATAATAGGTGTAAAAAAATTCCTGTAAAAATCCATGAATTCACAGTGTACAGGTTTAGATATGTTTGAAACACAGCTATTTTTCAGTCCTCAAAGATGGCCAATCAAAGTGCCTGTTAGTTTACAAGTGTATGCCATCTTTCTCGGTGGCTGTCAGTGAAAATCGACTGATGGATCACTTCCTTGTGTCACTGCTCTAGACTGGTGACAATCAGCGAAATGATCGTGTCTGCCTCTACACATATCTGTAATTGATTGCCTAAACCCGAAGACTCTCTTTCCTAGTTGATATGATGGAACATTGGACTGAAATCACTCTCGATGAGGAGGAGTCAGACCCATTTGTTATTTACTTCTCTGCCGGCTTCTCTCTTCTCCTCTGCTTGAATTGTCCCACAAGAGCACATTATGGTAATCAGACAGAATGTATGTATAGGAATCAATCAAAGACAAAGCCGTCATAAGAGTTATGACATTGCAAAGTCTGTTTGTAACTTTTGATTTATGGAAGATTTTCTCTTTTATAAATTGTGAGTGAGGCATGGTGGGATGGCTTAACCCTTGAACACCTCTCCGATAGTAAAACACCCACAGGCTCACACGTATTAGGAAAATTAACACAGCTTTAATCCTCATTTATCAACTGCTATTTTATTAAGGGTGGGGGGGGAGTTAGGCTTTTTAAATAGTAGTAAACACTATGGTATTCTAGACGCTTCGGCTATGTATATGAATGTTGAGCACCTTCTCTCTAAAGTCATCAAAATGCCAAATTTAGCACAAAAGGGATATTTGATTTTGCTTCCCATATTGATAACAATTTCTCTGGTATATGCATTATTTCCTAATATTTTATTTCTATGTGAAGAATAAATAGTCAAGTAAATCCCATTTTGATGGGATTTTTTCAGTGATATTGTGTACATATATCTGTACATGCAGTTATGTGCACGATTGTGTGCGTAAACACTCACTTGTGGTCCTTTTGACCTAGGGTGTCAGCTTTTTCTTTGTTCAAAATCCTGTGCTTTATTAAATGCTTGCTGGCTGTAAATTTTCTTAAAAGACTTTTTGCACTCTGAGCTTGCTTGTTTTTCTTGCAGACGTTTCATTACCCTAACTAGGTAACATCATCAGTGCTGGTAAGGAGTGCTGTTTGCTGTCAGTTTATATTCCGGTGTCTTCCTTGCCTGGGTAGGTGGGGGTGGTCTTAGGGATTCTTTGGTTTGGCCAGTGATGGCGAACCTTTTAGAGACCGAGTGCCCAAACTGCAACCCAAAACCCACTTATTTAGCACTGGGTGCCAGGTGGGCGTCGCCCACTGGGTGGGCGTGGCTATGGTGGTCATGGCAGACTAGGTGGGTGTGGCCAAGGTGGGCGTGATCACCTCGATGTTGCTTGTGGGGACACCTGTGGGGGCCGGGCAGGGTTGGGGGAGATCCAGAGGGTCTCTGGCAGGTGGGGTGGTAGGAAGGAGGTTCGTCCTGCAGGATGAGGCCAGGCAAGGCGAGATAGGGCGGAGGTGCCATTGTCACAGGGCAAGGCGAGGCAGGGGCCAGGGTGGCTGCTGCCTGACACCATCGGCCCCCACACACAGAGGCCAGCGAGCGCATGGGTGCTGGGATGCATCTGGCCACGTGGCACCTCGGCGAGTTAGCGGGTGGCTGGTTGAAGAGGGACGGTTGCCATCTCTGGGGCATGGCACGTGTGCCCACAGAGAGGGCTCTGAGTGCCGCTTCTGGCACCCGTGCCATAGGTTCGCCACCACTGGGTTAGGCTGTTTACTAATGGCTCTGTGGCAGTTTCTTGATTGGAGTATTGCTTACTTGATTATTGGTCTACCTTCGAGATCATCTATGCTGATCTGAGTGCTGGGGCTCAGGATGTCTAGGAAGGATAGCAAGTTGTTGTTTTCTTCTTCTCTAGTAAACTAGATTCCTTTAAAAATGTTGTTAATGGTTCTGTGGGGGTTCTCTAATTGGTCCAAACAACAACTTGCTATCCTTCCTGGACATCCTGATCAGCAGAGACCACAATGGCAAACTAGAAATGCGAGTCTACAGAAAAACCACCCATACAAACCAGGTGCTCCACTACCAAAGCAACAACCCAACCTCGCACAAGGGAAGTTGTGTAAGGACTTTATTTAAATGAGCCCAAACACACTGCAGCAACCCAGAACAGCAGAAAAAGGAAATGGAGCATCTATACAACATATTCCAACAAAATGGATAGTCACGCAACTTCATCAAAAAGTCCTTGACCACTCAACCCAACACAGCACAATCATCACAAACCCTAAAAAGAATTACACTGCTATACATCAAGAATATCTCAGAAACTGTAAATAGACTGCTACAACCACACGGAATCAACATAGCACACGTCAACTAAAGCCCTTCAGAACATCCTAAGCAAACCAAAAGACCCAGCAACCCCAGAAGAAAAAACAGGAGTCATTTACAACATACAATGTAAGAACTGCAACAACCACTATGTAGGACAAACAGGCAGAAGACTAGCAGAACGCATCCATGAACACTAACTGGCAGTCAAAAGACATGGCGAAAATTCTTTAATTTCACAACATATCGACAGATTTAACCATAGTTTCAATTGGGAAAATGTGACAATCCTAGACCAGGCCAAATCCAAAACTGCCAGGGAATTTCTAGAAGCCTGGCACCCTGACAAATCAGCCATCAATAGACACATAGACATTAACAACATCTATAGACTATGCAAAAGAGACAATCAACTAGCCCAAAAGAGAAAAAGACTCCAGCACCTCCCCACCAGTAATTAGCACTCAGATCAGCACAGATTAACTCCAAGGTCAACTTCAGACCAACAATCAAGAAAGCAATACTCCAATCGAGAAACTGCCACAGAACCATTAGTAAACAGCCCAACCAAAGAATCCCTAAGACTGTCCCCACCCACCCACTCAGATAGGCAAGACACCGGAATATAAACTGACAGCAAACAGCATTCCTTACCAGCACTGATGATGTTACCTAGTTAGGGTAATGAAACAGCTGCAAGAAAACAAGCAAGTTCAGAGAGCACAAAGGACCCCTCATTTCAACCCTGAGCTACAAATATTCTCCTTCATGGAGATTTTTTGCACTTTATTGCATCACATTTCACATACAATTTTCATACGAAATAAATTTCTGTTTACAAAGCAAGTCTCCCAACACAGGTGCACTACCTGATGAGATGATGGCAACACTGCTTCCATCTTATATTATAATGTTTTGTCTTCATTCCCTTTAGGATAATTCAGCTTAGTTTGAGGGAATGAATTTTCCCCCCTCTGGGAAGTTGGTAGATTGGTGATAAGATGAACACATTTCAACTCAAGGAATTACCTTTCCCAAATCTTCAGTAAAGAAATTCAGCACTCAGGAGTCTCTTTAGATTTTTTAGTGCATAAGATTTTAATAAGGGATAAATTACATGTACTGTAAATGCATGACTCACAATTAGAACTCTTTTAAAAAGAAGCAGTTTCTTGCTGTAAAGAACAAGATGGTGCTCCTTGCAATAACAAAAATGGAAAATGTCCAGATTGGCAACTGATTTTTTTTTTGTAACAGTCAAGAATTATATATGATTAGATGACCCATTAACCTGAAATGGTCATCCTTTCAAAGGTATTTCTTTATCTAATCAGAGAAACAGAATAACCAAGGGTTGGCCAAAAAGCAGTGGCAACAGGAGTGACTTCTGACTTCCTTCCAGCTTCCCCATTAACTTTGCTTGTGGAAAGCTGGCAGGGAATGTTGGAAATCACAATCACATGATGGTCAGCAATGCTGAAGTGGCCACAGGTTTGCAAATACTGGTCTGAAGATCCTTGACATTTCAATTCCACAAGAGTAACTGGTCCCAATACCCATCTGAGGTATCTTACTTTAAAAATTGTTGCCCTGTAATGCAGGTCTGATATAACTTCCATACCTGGGGATAGGTGCCATCTTTGAGGACTGAGAGGATTTTGAATACTGTTGATCCAAAGTTGTTTCTAATTTACCTGTTGTATTCTCTTTTTAATATATATATATATTATTGATTTTTTACAATAACAATCTTTAGTGCTTGATAAACAGCGTGTTGTCTGGGTTCATATATTTAACAACAATCAATAATAATTAATTTCTATGATTTCATAATCAACATACTAACTAGAAATACATTTCCTTGATCTTCTCTTCTTCCAATAGTATTCTCCTTTTACCAACATTGAGCAAATATAGTTCTTAATACTTTCAATACATACAAAGTTGAATATAAATATTTGTCTAGTATTTATACAAATAACAATAACATCAGTATGTAGCGTCTTTTCTAATTGGCTTATGTTACAGTTGCCTTTGCAAAAAATCATCTTATATAAATCACTATAGGTCCTGTTTTCAGAATTCTTATTTAAGCTTAATTTCCCCTTACGTGTTGTATTCTTGTTGGTCCATATTTTGAGTTTCCACTAACGTTGTAGCTCCAAAAAGGTAAGAACTTGGAGAAACAAAGGAAAACCCAAGTTTGATCAAGCTAGACCTTCTTTTCCTGTCCTTAAAGCTCTAAAATTCCTAGAATTTGATTTGTAAAATGGTGGCCCTGGTATTTTTCATAGGAGAACAAAGCTTGCCCACTGTACTGTACGTTTGAAAACTGGTATGGTTGCTCCTCACTGAGTGTGTGTGTGTGTGTGTGTGTGTGAGAGAGAGAGAGAGAGAGAGAGAGAGAGAGATGATAGATAGATATAGATAGATAGATAGATAGATAGATAGATAGATAGATAGATAGATAGATAGATAGATAGATAGATAGATAGATAGATAGATAGATAGATAGATAGATAGATGGATGGATGGATGGATGGATGGATGGATGTTTAATCTCTTTATGGTACGTCATGAAATTCTCATGGACTCCTAGTATTCTACAAAACACAGTTTGAAAAACCTTGCCTGGATAATGAATCTAGGTAAAGAAATTAATTAAACCATCAAATGGACACCGAAGTGAAATGTGGGCTGTTTTAATTACTGATCAAAACTTAGGCTGCAAATAAGATTTAATATTAATTAACAATCTAAGTCACAATCTATGTCACAATAATCACATTTATAAATGCTGCATCCAGGCAAGTTTTTATAAATTACTCTTTTGAGTAATTTTGTGCCATTTTACTGACATGCAACAACTATTCCATTATGGCTAGATAGACAGACAGATGTAAATATTGTATGTATTTACAGCATTCTGGATTCCCTGATACTACTTTCAATATCTGCAATGGCTAGGCCTCGTTATATGAATTGTTTTTCTCAGTAAGACATGAATTATACAATAGTTCTTTAACTGAAATAATATATTCATAAAGAAAAATGCAGCTATCCCAACAGAAACATAATTTTTATCAGGGAAAAAATCTGTCTATTTGTGTGTATGTTTTAAGAAATAACCAGGAAAAAAATAACAACAGAAAAGGGAGGAAAACAATGTGTTAAAATAACAGCAAAGAGAATGTTTCTGTACACAATTTTTCACTTATAGATAGCTAGCATTAATATACTTGCCTATGGCGTGTGTATTACCATTCCCACCTATACAGAAATGAAACTTGATTTATAGCACAACATTCTTTATTGCTATTCAGCACACCTAGTGTATTTTTTTAACCTCCTATTGGCTAGTTGGTAGTTAGAACTGGATGTTGTTAGACTGTACTACAGCCTAATGGGTAATAATAAATACATCAGGTGTGTGTCACCTGGGATTTTGAAGTGTTGGAAGGGGGGAAATGTATATTCAGAAAACCAATCACAAAGTAGGAAGAACAATGGCTAAAGCTTTTAGTGCTCTTTAAGTTTCCTCATCCGTCCCCATGGCATCTGATTATATTAGAAAAGTTACATTAAAAAAAACTATATTAAGTGTCAACTAAATCAAAACTTTTCATTTGAGGACAAATACTTCACTACGCATGGAAATCACCACCTTGAGAACAAAACACTACATTTCATGCACCGCATTTTCAAATGAACTATCATGAAGTTGTGTGTTTTATTCATTTTATTATTTTCCTCTTTATTTATGTTGGCATTCAGAAAGCATACAGCAGGAATCGCAATTGGCAATTGTTTTTTTCACTTCTAATCTAGAATGCTCCCCTATCTCTCGCCAAAAGCTGAGCAAGGATTTGACAAGTATTAATGTCTACAACTACCTAAAAACCATTTGGAGATGATTGGTGATGAAAAGAAAAGATTTAACTCTTTTTCCTAGTAAAGTTAAGACACAAAAATTGACAGTCTGGATTTTTTGCTAGGATTTCCACCACAAGCTTTTTATCTTCATTTTAACTCCTTTTGATGGCACACATCATTCTCTATTCTTCAGGAACGCTTAGACTCTTAGATTAGTTGCTCAATGAGATGTCTTTCTTGTACTTTGGGGGTGCATTATGGAATCCAAAGTATATTCCCTTGAAATCCCTCAGAACTTGTTTTAGAAAAAGTCTGCTCTAGAAGTGCTGCTGGATGTATGGCCCAATACCGTTATACAGAGATGCTGCTACTACATTCATGGAATCCTTTGAAAGACTTACCACAAACAAGGTGTTCTCAAAGCCCACATCATTTCTCAACAATGACAGCCTTTTGAAAGTACAATTAGCTGTGACTCTTGATATACATTATTCATTATATCTATATCTATATCTATATCTATATCTATATATCTATATCTATATCTATATCTATCTATCTATCTATCTCTATCTCTATCTCTATCTCTATCTCTATCTCTATCTCTATCTCTATCTCTATCTCTATCTATCTATCTATCTATCTATCTATCTATCTATCTATCTATCTATATATATATATATATATACACACATATACATATACATATATGTCTTTGGTAATTTGGGTTTTCTCTCACGTAAAATTGGAAGAATCTTGGCGACATTTTGACGAAGTCTCATTCGTCATCTTCAGGCTGGCGTCTTCGGCCTCGTGCTTCTAGGAGCAATGCTCATTGCTCCTAGAAGCACGAAGCCGAAGATGCCAGCCTGAAGATGACGAATGAGACTTCGTCGAAACGTCGCCAAGACACTTCCAATTTTACGCGGGAGAAAACCCGAATTACCAAAGACCTACATACAAACACCCGTGAAAACCTCAGAAAACATATATATGTAGGAAAAATCAAGTTCCAACGCTGAAAGTATTGAATTTTGTCAAGAAACTATCAAGGAAATAAATTACTAATTCTACATTTTCTCGCAACCCATTTGATTACAGAAAATTTGAGAGATAAATAAACGTATCAAAATCTGATCCAAACGGACAGGAATTTTCCAGGAGAAGTAGAGAGGTTGTCCTAGGTGAAAGCGATCTGCAGGCACAGATCTTGGTTAGTCTTTGGTTAGAAGAAAACAAAAGTCGAAGAAATATAGCTAAGAAACTTAGCTTACTTAGAGAAGTTAATATAAACAGAAGTAGCGCTTAAGGAATTGATGAGATGGTTCTATGTTAGACAGCTTGAAATAAGGAATCCGGGACCTCTGGCAAACAGGATAGTCTGTGCCAAATACAGCGGCAAGAAATGGAACACAGAAGAATTAAGAAAAATATAAAATGGTATCACATTATATCACTATCACAGACAGAGAGACATGCACATGGAGGAGAAAAGACAGGAGCAGAAGTATTTTAGTCTGGAGAACAATGGCACGGGAAAAGAGGAAAGGAAAAGGAAAGTGAAGAAAAGAACAGACAAAGGAAATAGGAGAAAAACCATCACAGCAAGAGGTATTTGAAAATAAAAGATAGACAAAAAGAGGGAAGCCCATGCTCTTTCTCCCTGAAGCACTTTTCCCAGATGGGAATTGGTTCCCTACAGCCAACAATGGAGAGCTGTGGGCAAGGGAGGAAGAGCTGGGTATTTAAAAAAAAAAATACTGCTCAGGCTGTGGTGGATAAACTTCTAGCTTTGGGCAAGCTTGTCTGCAGGATACATCCCACCAAGTTCCAAAACTCCCTGTTGTCTAAAGTTATTCTTGTCTATTGTATATCTGAGGGCTGCTGTTTTTCTACTGTACTATACAGAGCATTGAAAAGTTTTCCTTCTCTAGAATGTGCAGAAATGGATAGATTAACGCTAGAGGTTAAAGAGAAAGAAGATTCAGTTTATTTTAAAACATGGGAAATTTTTTTATCAATGGTTAGCAAAATAAGTTAACGAAAACCGCTTGTGAAACTTATTAAGATGACTGACTTTCTTTTTTGATTAATTGATACGTTTTATAATTTTTGCTATTTTTGTTGACTACAGTTACTTATTATTATATTAATTAACCCTATTTAATACTTTTATCCGGACGATAGTTTGCTTGCTAAAGCGTGGAATGTTATTGGGGGCAACCCCATTGTTGTACCCATTCGCACCCCAATCCCCTCCCAACCCTATCCCGAACCCCATTACCTATAATGATCCTTGTTTTCCCTCACCCTGATAAAACTTAATAAAACATTGGAAAAAAAAGAAAAAGAAAAGTTGTCCTTCTCTGTTCAGACCTAAAAGTATATTATTTTCCTTATTGGATGCCCAGAGTAAGAGGGCAAATCCCCCCCCCCCAATGCCTGGAGGATTAACAGCAAATTTATTTAAAATAAATTTGCAAAAAGCTTGGGAGATCTCCTCAAAATCCAACAATAGTTTCTGCGTTAAAAATAAGAGTAACATTTATAAACAGAGGGGAGGAAAGTTGATTGTTGACATCAACTGTATCACATTCATAGGTATTATTTATTCTCACCCAGCCAGATAAAAATGCACAGAGGTAATAGATTATTAGCATTTGCTTTCCTCTGAACACTAGACCTATAACTCCAAGAAGCAAATTGTTTGTGGAATTTCAATTATACCACTTATAATATTGTCATTTAGAATCAGCTCACTACAAAAACAGGTCTTTTAGAGGGTAAAAAAAATCATTTGAACTTGTGATCTGCAATACAGCTGAATATTCAGATAAGGTCATTGGTCAGAGCAAGGGTGACAGCGATGGTCAATAAAAAGCTTCAGGGAGACAAAAAGTTTTTGTCTGTGTGAGAATAGACCTAAAAGGAAAGGTTCTCCAGAGAGATCAAGAAGATTACATTTTGCTGCCTCGCCACTTTATTTGCAAGATGCTTAAGGTCTAGTAGTAAGACTGCCCTGTCGTAGTGCTACTTCTGCTGAGTGTGTGCCAATCTTCTGCCATTCTCTCTGTTCTCCTTTGTTTGTTGCCATCCAGATTAGATGATGGTGTCAGCTATGAAGTACCTCATGTCACATCTTCCTCCTCAGATAAAATCTATTTTTGATTGTTAGTAACCATGTATACTGAGGAAGAAATAGCTCTCTAATAGAGATCAGATTAACTATCCAAAATTATCCATGAAAAATTTAGATTAGGTTGATTTTGATGCAGCTTTTAACTTTTCAATATAGTTAATCTATCATTTTTTGAGATGTGTCAATACATGTGGCTTTTCTTTCCCAAGATTAATATAACAAGCAGTTTGTATGCAGAGTTGAAGTGGATTCACTGAAGTGATTACAGTTTGGGTATTTTTATTATGAGGATCAGCCAAAACGGCAAATGAAGTCCTTAGCCCCCATATCAAGGCTGAGTTCATAAATGCCTCATTTTTCACCTTGTCTTATAAAGTTCTGTCCCTGTTTTCTCACCATTGTACATGGTGGACCCCACAATTATTTTTACAAGATTTTTACAAGATTTTGAATTTGAAACGGAAGAGACAGTGGAATATAATTCAAGAAACACTGAAGACTAACAAAAGATCAAATAGAACCTCCATTGAGGCTTGCAAAACACAACAAGGTCCTCAAAATGATAGAAGTTTCACAATAAACTGCTTTATAATATTTTTTTCCTCAGGTTTGCCAGATATATTTCAATTTACAAGAGTTCCCTTCGCACTTGTCATGAGAAGTAGCTGATTCCTTTCAGCTAGTCTGGTGGACCAGTTAAACTGGAGTAGTTGTCTTCTTTAAAGCGACTATCAGAATACTGGAGCATGTATTGGGCCTTGCGTACAGGGTAGGCTCCATTAAAAAGGGTTTTACAAGCAACTGGGATTAGGAATGCTTTGGGTCTTTGGCCATGTAATACGGCATTAGTTGTGCTTTGAAAATGATTTGATACTGTCCTTATTTTTAGTCCTGAGAACAATACATTCTTTATCAGTGAGCCAGCAAGGTGTAAACAAACTGAAGACACCTCCAAAAACCCTTGTGCAGAAGGGTCTTTTTCTTCTAGCAGTGGTTAACTTCAGACGAGAAACAAGATGAAGTAATCATAAAGCGGGTCAAGATACAAGCACACAGTTCGTGAACCAAGAGCAGTTGCAACTTGCACTAGGATTTTGCTTTTTGCTAGTTGTTTCAAGTTAGGTACTTCTGGATTAATCAGCCAATCAACAAGCCTGCTTCCGGTAGCTCTTACTTTCAATTGCTCACTGCCCCTTAATTTCTGGAGCCTTAAAAGATGTCTTTTAGATCTAGGACAGCTTGCCGCAGTCAATTCGCCAGAGCTAACTCACCACGGCAAACTCGCCATAGCCACACTTGCCACAGCCAGTTGGTAGCAGGACAACTTGCCATGGCCAACTCAGCGCGAGACAATTCACCACAGAACAAGAGTTACACTAATATTGAAGAAATGGGGGAATAGAATCATTAAAGAAAGGATGGTAAAGGAGGGACAAAATGAAATGTGAATGACAAAAAAGTAAAATATTTTTTTAAATTATTTTAAATAATTAAACTGAATTGTTGATTGTCCCGTGCCAAGTTGTCCTGCGAACAAGTTGGCGGTGGTGAGTTGGCTGTGGCAAGTTGGCCACAATGAGTTGGCCATGGCGAATTGTCCCATTCTGTTCTTCAGAACTAGAGAAGGCTTGGATTCTAACATCTCTTGCTTTCCAGCAGAAGAAGGAGCTTCTGCTTCTGATTGTTCTCTAGGTGGCTGAGGTTTCTCAGTCTCTCATGAATTCTGATATGCAACAGAAAACCTTTTCCATGTCAGAAGACTTTCTGAATAACATCTTTTATTTCTTGAGGGTAATTATGCCAGGCACTGGTCTGGTTCATGCATAGTGTTAAACCATAGGTTAATCCCATTCTTGACTCTTCTTGTTATGGTCTGCATGACTCCTTTGCCCATAATTGCTGTAAACTCATGGTATACTTGTTCCCATTTTGAAGGGAACGCCCCTCACCATACCCACATTTGAAGTATGCATTCTGTATTATCATCTTGCTCGCTGCAGCCTTCAGTACACCCAAAATATTAGGTGCATCTAATGAACTTCAAATGTACATTCAGACTGGTAAAATTCTGTTAATGTAACCTTACAATAAAGTATGATTAGCTCATCTGGTCATTTTCCCTGTCTAGACTACCTTATACGGCTTGCAAATCTGAAAGTTCATTCCCTTCCCCTCCATTGCCTTTTCAGCCAAAGAAACTAGGGAGGGTTCCTTCTGAGATATTGAATTTGCCATGCCCACATCCTTTTCTGGGCTAAGCTACCTCTTGTCTGACCCTTCCACTGGCTGTGGTTCTTTCTCTTGTCTCCACATACCATTACACAGGATTTGTGGGGCCACAAACCCGCAGGCCCTCACCTTGGAAAGATTTAGGTGAAGCCTGTTCTTCTCCATCCAGGCCCCCAGAGTCTCCATATGCTAGGATTGACAGTTTCACCTGGCCTGATGACATTGTATCCCATGCCAATGTTTATTTCCTCCCACCTGCTTCATGTAGATGCTAAAAAGAAGAAAGGAACCCTGAATCACCCCTCAAAGCAGGACTACACTGTTCCCCTCCCACCAACACTGACCAGAACTGATCCAAGAGGAGGAGAATCATGAACTGCCTCTGAGTCTACTTCCAGGAACCATAGATGACCTAGGAATGAACATGTAGGAACCCTACAGGACAATTTTTTTTAAAAAAAATATCCCTCTACATTCTTAATTTATACCCGAGTTACCAATATATAGTTTTAAAAGACAACCACAATTCTTAAAATCTGACTGACTGCATTCTTTGCAATAGCAGTCAAGGAGTTATCTAATCATTACTCTGGGATTATTTTAAATTAAAGTGACTTCCAGAGAGTTTTGCAGGTTTGGATTGGATTAACTCCCCAGGAAATTGCTGGGGTGGGGTGCGTTGGTCCCTAGATAGGACTACCATATCTGGGCTGCAAAAATCCAGATGACCTGAAGGGATCATTTCTGTATTTATTTGCTGTTCCCCATTGTGTGGGGTTTTTTTTTTTTTGCAATTTTGATATGGTGCTCCTACCAGAGATCCTGGCTTCCCACCAAAGTTACAAGCTTTGTTACAAGAAGAACAGTCTTGTTTGCAAGTGGTAAAGGCATCACTGTTGTATTCGATAACCCTCATTTGACAGGATACATACTGTTGCCTGAATTGTCAGATGGAGTCATAGACAAACATCTATATATCTATACTTTGCAAAAAATAAAATAAATGAAGTAGCAGATGACTTAAGACATATGTCACAATGTGGAGAAAGTAAGTGTGATGTGTCAGCTAAAGCTACCAGTTGGAACTTCCTTCTACTGTATGTTCCCATATATGTTGTAGGCTTACATGCTAAAATAATTTTTATCAAGGAAGGGATTTTTTTTTTTTGTCCTGTTAAAGAAAATAATTTAAATTTCTGGACTGGTTTGATTTCTTTCTCCACCTCTGGGATATTTTCTAACTTCTTCTGGTGCTCTGTCTCCATTTGTATCCAAGCTTGACATTGCTATCTTAAGAACTAATGCATTATTGGCTGAATTTACTCATGAGGTGTCCCTCATGATCCCATAACAGGGTAGCTGTCACATTGGCTACTTCTTTTGTCACCAACCTTGATAGATCATACTCCCAATCCCATCCCATAAAAACAGTTTGGAAATTGCAAATTTACACCACTTGCCCAGGTCCAGCCAAAAACCCTTTAATTTATAATCATGGATATAAATTTCAGAGTGAGTGTTATTGTCATTCTGCACTTTGAATTATGGTACATACAGGGAGTGGCTTGTGGAAAAAGAAGACATGTCACTATAATTTTAGTGTAATTCCAATGACAATCATTTTATCTATTCCTTGGTCATAAATCAATCTAGAGTCTATATTAAATTAACAGGCACTGTCTCTCAAAGTCGGGAGGGAAATCTCAGAAAGGAATTACATTCTCGGTGATATCTGTTATGCTGATGCATACAGATATGAATAATGTATGCACAATGTGAATCACTGCCTAGTTATAGTTATCTATACAGATAGATGCAGAGTCTAGATCAGGGTAGGCAACCTTGGCTCTTTTATGACTGGTGGACTTCAACTCCCAGAATTCCTGAGCCAGCCATGCTGAGGGGAAAAGGAGAGGTTTCCATGCTGAGCCATGCTGGCTCAGGAATTCTGGGAGTTGAAGTCCACGAGTCATAAAAGAGCCAAGGTTGCCTACCCCTGGTCTAGATGTTTCACAAATGAATCAACGAATCGTCAAAGTATTGGCTCAGAGTCCACAATAGATGGGCACTTTTTTGTGGTATATAATAGGCATTTTGCTCTCTCTAGTTCTCATTGTTTGCACACACTTTGAA
Source organism: Azemiops feae (assembly GCA_023970755.1). Lineage (NCBI taxonomy): Eukaryota > Metazoa > Chordata > Lepidosauria > Squamata > Viperidae > Azemiops > Azemiops feae. The sequence continues at coordinate 1,891,139 of JALGBA010004298.1, read as the reverse complement.
AGAAGCACAATTTGCCTATAAGCCTATTCAGATTAGGTGAGAAACGAAATCACCCTGGAGGACATACAGGTAGTCCTTGACTTACAACAGTTCATTTAGTCACCATTCAAAGTTACACTGGAAAAAAAGTGACTTATGATGTTTTCCACACTTGCAACTGTTGCAGCATCCCCCAGGGTCACGTGATCAAAATTCAGACGCTTGGCAACTGACTCATATTTATGACGGTTGCAGGGTCCCAGGGGTATGTGATTACCTTTCGTGACCTCCTGACAAGCTAAGTCAATGGAGAAGCCAGATTCACTTAACAACCGTGCTACTTAACAACTGCAATTGTGGCAAGAAAGGGCGTAAAATGGGGCAAAGGTCACTTAACAACTGTCTCGCTTAACCACAGAAGCGTTGGGCTCAATTGTGATCGTAAGTCGAGGACTACCTGTATATGAAATCCCCCTATCCAACTTGCTCAGGCAGAAGAAGCTATTTGGATAAGCAGGGAAACATTTCAAACCAACAAAGAAAAAGAAGTCCAGTTACTGTGACTCAATTTTCAAAGAAGTCTACCTGGATGACTGAGAATCTTCATCCGCCAGTTGCCTACCCTTAAATGTAGCACAATTTGTGAATGTAAAACTGTATTATGAAACCGAGAGAGGGAAGAATCAACAAGACAGGTGTGTTCTGATATGTATGAAAGCAAACATTGGGGTCAGGATGGTTTCTTCAAAAAGGAGGATTGAAATACATAAATGTTTAAGGCTCGGCTGGGTCATCTTTTTCTTTCTTTTCTTTTTGACTTGGCAAGGTCAGAGATTGAAATAATAGGGATGGGTGGGCATGTTGGGAATTTGAAGACTACGTGATGGGCACTTTCAGAAATAGTTGCTACGAGGAGGTTGCCTATTTATGAAATGGCTGCCAGGGTGTGTGTGTCTGGTTACCTCAGATGCTTTTATTTTTGTACCAGAATTTTTTTTTAAACCCTTTCTTGTCTAAGAAACTTCCCAAATTCCCATTCACCTTTTCCCTTTTCTTAGCCAACTGCCCAACAGAATAACCTTCCGTCTTGTTGCTTTCAGGATTATACTAGAGGCTAATACTTGGTTGTACATGGTAGCAGGCCAACTCGCCTATATTTATCTATAATTAAAATTGTGTTTAAAACAAATCTTAGGTGAGATAAGGAGCCTGGCGGATCGCATGGGAAATACCTGCAAATATATTAATTCCTGCTGGCAAACAGGGCGAAATGTTATTTGCTCAACCAATGACCTGTGATCACTATAGAATTGCCTTTCTCAGCTGGGATTCTGTAGTAGCCCAGGAGTTTCATGAGAGGATCACTAGGGATTCTGTGAGAGATCATGATTGGGGGAAAATAAATAATATTTTAAAATCTTGCATTAACCCAGAGTTCTCACTTAAGACACAACTGACCGGGCTCAAATTATCCTATTTTGGATTATTATTATTATTATTATTATTATTATTATTATTATTATTATTATTATTATTATTATTATTATTATTATTATTATTATTATTATTATTATTATTATTATTATTATTATTATTATTATTATTATTATTATTATTATTATTATTATTATTATTATCCTATTCTGGATAATTCTCTGAAAGATGGAAGGAGAGAGAAGAAGAAGATAACCAGCAGCAAGGTGGATGAACTCCCAGTAGCAATGAGGGCACTGTTGGAAGATCTGAAAGACCAGGTTAGGGATAGATAGGGAAAGTCTATGTCAGGGGTCTTCAAACTTGACAACTTTAAAACTTATGGACTTCAACTCCCATAATTCAGAATTCCTCAGCCAGCCCAGTCCACAAGTCTTAAAGTTGTCAAGTTTGAAGAGCCCTGGTCTAGGTGGTCTCTAAAAGTAAAGAAAGGAACAAAATCAATCAATCAATGTCTTGGGTGGCAGAGAAAATGGCCTTGAAGGACAAGAGGACAAAGAAATGCTCAGATGAAAGGAGCCTAAGCCAGGCCAAGAATGTATCTAAAGTAAATGTTTTAGACATGCCCCTCCATAGTTCATGTGCATATAAAGAGAAAGAGTGGGAAAGTGCATTCAGACTTGCAAGATTCTATAATAACAGCTTTACAAAAAAGTAATACTGATCTATAGAGTGTTGGTGTCCTTGTCTGGTCTAACTCGAAGGGCTGACAACACCACACTACACTAATGCTCACAATAGTGGGGATTTTTATGTACTAAGTCAGAGGCCAGCCTGATGCTTTGCTATTGTTGTAAATGTTGTGAAATGTGGATTGTGTAGGTTAAAAGTGAATTGCATTGTGAAGTTTTTGTATTTTTTTGCTATTTTTATGCAGGTATTCCCTGAGACATGAACATTAGTTCAAAATTTCCTCCAGGATAAAAAGGCTGAGAAAGGTTGTTATAGACAGTGTCCAGTTGCAAATCAGTGTCTGAATTAGTAATAAATTTTCACTAAAGGAAAAAAAAACACAAGTATTTATAAATATACCAACTATAGCTTGCTTGTTACCCAAGTAACTAGTCGACTTCGTTCAAGAACAGTACCCTTAATATTGTATTTATTGAACTCTAAACTTTAAACATAATATCTAAATTATGAAGTGGTGTTTAATAATTGGTATACCAATGTAGAAATTTCTTGATTCTGATGGGGCTAGAAAAATGATTCCTACTGATTTTTCAGCACCTCCAAGAGCTGTTTCTTCCAGGGAGTCCAAAAAAACTGTGATAATATTGGTCCAATGCGATCTAGTTGAGTCAGCACAAGGTAGAGGTGAAAGTAGGTGTAGAAATGATTGCATTAAGATGATCAGAATGTTATACTTTATATCTTCCTTTACTCTATTTACTATCTTTAAAAATTCTGTTGAAAAGTGATGGATAATGAAATCCTCATCAGCATCATACCACAAGAATTTTGTTTCTCCCACTAGTAGAGGTAAGGAAATCATAATTCTGTTCATACACATGTAGCATGCCTTAAATATTGCAACACTGTCATCATGTCCCCCTAGTCCTTATTTTCATTAAACTAGAGATATCCAATTCCTGCAACCGTTCTTCATATGTTTTAGCATCCAGTCCCCTAATCATCTTGGTTGCTCTTCTCTGCACTCTTTCTAGAGTCTCAACATCTTTTTTATATTGTGATGACCAATATTCTAAGTTTGGTCTTACCATTATAGTAGCACTATAAAATGCTACTAACACTTCATGTGATCTTGATTTGGAAGTATGGCTAACTATGATAAGTGGGATTGCTTCCCTGAAATAGGGATAGGATGGTAGCCTTAGATTTTTTTCAAATGATGTTGCTCTCATGTGCTTGCTTATTACAATAACTAACTTAACAAAAATCTGAAATAAGATTGAAAATGAAGCAAGAATTCAAACAAGTATATTTGCCTGAATTATATATAACCCCAATTACAAGATAGGAAGAAAATAAGTAGACAATAAAACAAATGGCATAGCAGAATAATGTTGAAAAAACAGTCCAACCTATCAAAAACAGTACCGTAAAAATCAGATTAGAAACACAAGTTAAGATAGGCAAGAAAATGGTAAGTAAGCACCTGTCCACCCTAGACGAGTTCAAATCACCAGGACCAGATGGATTACACTCCAAGGTTCTGAAGGAACTGGCAGATGTGATCTCAGAATCACTAAACTATATCTTTCAAAGATCCTGGAGCACTGGGGAACTACCAGAGGACTGGAAAACAACTGATGTAGTTCCCATCTTCAAAAAAGGGGGGGAAATGGATCCAGGAAACTACAGACCTATCAGCCTGACCTCAATATCTGGGAAGATTCTGGAAAAGATAATCAAGCAACAAATCAGCAAACACCTAGAGGCAAACAAAGTCATTACCAAAAGCCAATATGGGTTTGTCAAAAACAGATCATGACAGACAAATCTTATTGCATTATTTGACCAGGTGACAAAATTAGTGGACCAGAGGAATGATGTGGATATAATTTACAGTAAGGCATTTGATAAAGTAGACCACAACCTACTACTTGATGGATTCGTAGCTGGCTGACCAGCCGTACTCAACGTGTGGTCCTCAGTGGAACTGCATCTACATGGAGGGAAGTGTGCAGTGGGGTGCCCCAGGGCTCTGTTCTGGGCCCAGTGCTCTTCAACATCTTCCTCATTGATTTGGATGAGGCGATAGATGAGGAATTCATCAAATTTGCAGACAACACCAAGCTGGCAGGAATAGCCAACACTCCAGAAGATAGGCTTAAGATATAGAAGGATCTTGACAGACTTGAACATTGGCTGCTATTTAACAAAATGAAATTCAATGGTGAAAAAAGTAATGTTCTACATTTAGCCAATAAAAACCAAATGCACAGGTATGGTATAGGTGGTACCTTCCTCAATAGTAGTAACTGAGAGGGATCTCGGAGTCCTAGTGGACAATCACTTAAATATGAGCCAACAGTGTGCTGCAGCTGCCAAAAAAACCAACACAGTGCTAGGCTGCATTAACAGAGAGATAGAATCAAGATCACATGAAGTGTTAATACCACTTTACAATGCCTTGGTAACTAAGGCCACACTTGGAATACTGCATCCAGTTTTGGTCACCACAATGTAAAAAAGATTTTGAGACTCTAGAAAGAGTACAGAGAAAAGGAACAAAGATGATTAGGGGACTGGAGGCTAAAACACATAAAGCTCTATTTTGATTGAATAAAATCAACTTCAGGCAGGGTAGAAACATTTCTACAGTAAAACATTATAATTTCTCTATTATTATTGATGGAAAATAGATTAAACACTGAACTCGCAAAAAATCATTTTAAGCTGGTACAATAAAGATGGTGCATATTTCTCTGGTATATATTTTGAAAATTTCTGAAACTACACAAAGATTCACAAGCTATCAAGAATCTGATTTCAAACTGCATTTCTGAATCCAGATTTTTACATGCTAGTTGTGTTAGCTTTTTAAAGCCATTTAGATTTTAAAAACAGTTTTTATTAATACAATTAAAGAACATTTTCCTACAAGCAAGACTCACTCTGGATTCCTAGAGTTGGCTTTAACAATGAGCAATTAAAACATTTAAGTTTGTGCAACGTTGAATTATACTTCTGTTTTCTTTTATACCTTCTTGCTTGATTCCTTGCCCTTTTCACATACAGTAAAACTATTCTGCAGGTTTTTTTTTTTAAGTCTTGGATCCAAATATATCGGGGGCTCAGAATAATCTCATAATGGTTCCTGCTTCTCTTAATAACCTCTTGAAGTGTCAAAAGATACAACCTATCAGAGTTCTTCTAAGAAGTTTTATGCACTGCCTTGCCTTTTACTGATGCACAACTGGCATGTCCATGTTATTCCATATTCTGTCCATTCCAAAGAAAGGCTAAAGGAGGCAGAGGGTACAGATTTAGTTAGGTACGGCCTCTGACACTTTCACTATCAATTGTCTTTTGCTACCGCTGATCATCACCTCAATTATCTGATGTCCAGCCTACCTGATAGGTTTTTGCAAACTATAACTCTTCTGTCGATGAGCATGGAATAATGACAGCTTGGGGCAAATGTGCAGAATACAAAAGAGAGAAAGTAAGGAATATCGTCTGTATGTGTTTTTAAATCAACCACAAGCTAACTGAACGGCTTTTATGTTTTTTTTTTATTATGCCAACATACAAGGTGCTCAACTTGCTTTTAGACTGGCTTCTTGCTTTCTTTTTCAAACAAAATAATTGTTCAGGTTACTTCTACACACTCAGGAAAACATAATTTTCATCTTGCTCTTTCAAAGCAAGAGTAAATAATGAATTGTGAAGAGCTGACAATTACTTTTCATATTTTAAGGACACGCATTAATGTGAGAGCTGTTCTAAACATTCTCATGCAGAGAACATGAATAAGCGGGTCTGATAAAAATGAAAAGAACAGCTCTATTTGTAAGAGGCAGAAAGTCACATTAACAGGATTTATTTCAGCAGGATCATGCAGCCAAAGCAGAATATGGATACGTGTATACCAGACACTGAGATTTTACCTGATTTAGCTCTGCAGGGTTAATTGACAAAGAATACATTGTCAATACAGTTATAACATCTAAATAAATTGGGATTACATTTCCCATATCAATAGTATAGCTCTTAAATAATATTTTTATTCTGTGCAAATCCTATCTATTCATCTCTCTTGTATAACAAATGACCATAATTAGGGGGCCTCATTGGGAGGAAGGTCATTGATAATCTTGTAATTTCTCATTGGTGTAAAAAGGAAAAACAGAACGGTTAGTGATGAATGCATTCAACCTTTTGCATACTTGAGTACTTTGGACCATGCATTAAAATGCAGCAAGAAATTAAGTTCTCCCTTAACACAGCACTTTTAATCTACTATCATTGATATGTTGTATTATAAGCTCTTCTCTTCTCTTCTCTTCTCTCCTCTCCTCTCCTCTCCTTCCCTCCCCTCCCCTCCCTCCTCCTCTCCTCCTCTCCCTCCTCCCCTCCCCTCCCCTCCTCTCCTCTCCTCTCCTCTCCTCTTTTCCCATTTCTGCCTATCTAACTATCTCCTATCTATTACCTTTGTATCAATCAAGATACATGAAGTATTAAACCATTCAGCAAGGACAAGTGTCCTTAGCATTTTTATTCTGTCATTTAATTTGATTATTTTTCTAGCAAGCTTCCCATGTTTTATGAGAACGGCTTTTGAGACAGAAAGGAATAATCAGAAATAGTTGTGACAGGCTATTAAGATAGTGTCTGCTGTTCTTTTGACAGATGCTTTTGAAGAAGCATAAACAGCTGTTTGGATGCTAAATGTTGTATTTATTCCTTTATTAACTGCACATTAATCTAAAAGTCTTGTTTCCAGCAAACTATTATTTTATAATAATTAATTATCTTATTAGGTCTTAAGAGATCAGATTGGCTCCTATTGGCTTTGGAGAATATCAATAATTATTATTTGTTTCAAGCATGGCCCTCACATTTGAGTTAAAATGTTTAGGCAAACATCAGGTAGCGGAGAACAAATAGATGTTGATGGTAAAGTGCAAGTCAGTAGCACCCTGGTGCACGTTACCCCTGTGACTTGTTTGTCCTTTTTCCTTCAGAATTAACCAGAAATGTCTCTTTGTAATGGAAAAATGGGAATGCTCGAAAGATGCATACATTCTCAGTACTGATGGCAAAATCTAGTGATTATGAGGTTGTGATTCTTTGGGCCTTTCTCTGATCAGACGTTCCTAACCGTATCTTTCCTACTGAGATCATGCTCCACAATCACAATACTCTGTGCAGTCTTCTTCCCTCACTGTCTTAATCCCCAGCAAAGCACATTGTTACACTGGACTACATCTTGCCCAGAAGATATCAAAAGATCATGCCAGAGGATACCCAATTTACCCATCACATCCTGCCTGCCAGGTGACTGGGCTTGACAGAGTACATCTAAAGAAAAGAGACAATACACTAAAGCGCAACTGCATGAGAAAACAGTTAATTAGAAGAAACATCTGGATGGGGAAAATGCAGAGACCTTGTTTGGCTATAGTATGCACATGAATTAAAAAAAAGAAGTTATTTTATATAGGAAAGCACAGATGAACATGGCATCCATTCACCTAACCATTATAGTTCTCTTCTGCAATAACAATACAATATTCAAAGAAGGGAGTTCTATGAGGAAAATTCTAGAGTTCCCTCTTAGTAGCATGACAGTCAAAGACTGGGGCATTAAGCTAAATGGCATACCCATTTTATGGCAAAATTGAAAAGAAAATGCTTGTTGCCTACAATCTGGATGCCTGCAGGATCTAGTTAGCTTTCGTTCTTGTTCATCTTCCCAGTTCTTGTCTTCTTTTACTTACCCAACTGTGCTTATCGCAGAGGAATCCTCAGATGTGAAGAAGGTAGAACTATCAGAGCTAGTAGGCACATAGAGATAAAGATGGGCCAAGTATACAGCAGATGAGGGTGAATTGCCTGTCTTTCTCAGTCTTTCTCCTATTGGCTTTAAAGAATATCAATAAATGAAAGTTCATGAGGCAAGATGTACTATACAGAACACATGAAACAAAGGGGTTTTGGGATGAGTAACTCCCCTGTAAGGGTTGAAGCAGGCAAGGCAGGAATTTTATTTTGTAAACAAAGGATGTAAGGCAGAAACCTTCAAGACCAGAGAAAAACTACCCATAGTTGCTGCATGGCCATTGATATGTAAAGGCCAGAGGAATTAACCTTGGGATTAACATATATAAAGGGCAGGATTCCTGGGCATTGTGAGATCAAGATCTTGTAAGTATCTTGTATCTCACATTCATTTACCTAAGATTCTTAAGTCTCCTTTGGGAATGTGGAATTGAGAGAGTCTAATCATCATATCTGGTACAAAGCTGTGATATCCCCATTTTCTAATGACATGAGCAACTTCAGGGCCTTTAAGAAAACACCATGTCAGCATTTGAATCTGAACTTGATGGTTTCTCAATATTGTTAACAACTGCAGTGTCTTGTTCAGTTTCATGGAACTTCAACCAATGCTGTTCCTGGTTCGAACTAGATCAGCTTATGGTGATTGCAGATTGTTTACTCTGTGATCAACCCTAAAGGGTGACAAACTGATTTTCTCTGATATCTCGCTGACCTTTTGTTTGACCGCTATTCCCTGCCTTCTCATCTTATAAATTGTTTATTGCAAATTCCAGCCCTAAAATAAGATTAACCTCTGATATTAGACACCATAAGACAGTTTGGTGTAGGTGTTAAAGTGCTGGGTTAAAAATTGGGTGTTTGTAAGTTCTAGTCTTTTCATGGCTCATGTTCTTCCTTCCTTCCTTCCTTCCTTCCTTCCTTCCTTCCTTCCTTCCTTCCTTCCTTCCTTCCTTCCTTCCTTCCTTCCTTCCTTCCTTCCTTCTTTTTTGCCTGCCACTAGTAATATAATCTCATGTCAAAATGTTTTTGACCAACAGTAGATTATTTATTTATCAAATTTAGAAACTGTCCATCTCTCTCTCAGATAAATTTGCACCTAAGTTCTATGAACTTTTATTAATCAACAACTCAGTTACATGAATATTGTACAGATATATCACACAGGATACATTCAAAAATATTCTTGTTGTGACTGAGAAATAAGGGAGTATGGGGGAAAAACAGAAAACAACTGATATAAGTGGCCAAAACTCAATGGCTGCCAAAAACTTTATGGTGGTCAAAAGAAAAAACAAGAGAGCCAGCCAGCTGGCTGACTTGGAGTCAATCATTCTCTTTCAGCCCTACCCACCTTATATGGTTGGCTTGAAAATAGGACAAGAAAGGAACAGAACAGAACAGAATAGAACAGAATAGAATAGAATAGAACAGAGCTGGAAGGGACCTTGGCGGTCTTCTAGTCCAGTCTCCTGCTCAAGAGGAGAACCTATACCATCTCAGACAAGTGGCTGTCTAGTCTCTTCTTAAAAACCTCCAGTGATGGAGCACCCACAATTTCTGAAGGCAACCTGTTCCACTGGTTAATTGTCTTCACTGTTAGGAACTGTCTCCTTAATTCCAAGTTGCTTCTCTCTTTGGTCAGTTTCTAACCATTGTTTCTTGTCCTGCCCTCTGGTGCTTTGGAGAATATGTTTGCTGTCTTGAGTTGACCAAAAATAAAGGTGGGATTAAAAAATATATAAATGAAGAATAGGAAAGTGTCAACCCAAATTATTTCATGTACATGTTTCCTTGAAGGACTCCATACATACTATCAAGAACAAATAGAAACATATCATAGGGGCTGCTATTTTTGCTTTTTTGACATTACAATTGTATTATTATGACAGTATATGACAGCAATGCTATGAAGGCAATGCAATGAATAAACTTAAGCAAAAATAGATTTCACTGGATTTTCCTTTCTTGTATCCTTAATTAGCTGTAATCTGTGCATTTGGCTTTTATTTTATTTTTTTTGCAAGCCGTTGGAAAGGCCTGATATCCTTCTTCGCAGGAGCAGTGGTCAATAAAAGAAAATATAGATCACACACATCCTATTCTATGGATGTAATCTTGTGCCTTGTTTTACACAGGATACAAAGAGATGTGTAGTGAACTAGCATTGTTCACCTAAAAGTAAGACAAACAGGAGAATAATCTATATTTGGATGTGTAGCAAGATAAGGTACTAATCCACAAACATGACGCAGGTTGTAGACATTCTATGTTTTAATTGTTCTTGCTGATAGAGTAGGAAGTCTTTGATAGGAGCAATATTGTTCTGATGAAGCCTTGTGGTAATCCCATTATTTAGAAGGAAGTGTAATCAAGTGGATGTGAAAATCCTGAAGGTGTAGTTCAACTTCAGAATAGATTTAAGTTGCCTTTTAAGAGCAGAGGTACTATGAAAGGAACTTAATTTAACAAGCTTTTTTGTCAACTTCTTGAAGCAAGTTTGAGTTTTGAAGGAGGGCAATTTGACTGCTGTCTTAAGGGAATGAGCCCCTCAGCATTCACAAAGACATGCTTCAAGGAGACTCTACTCTTAATCCAATTTACTCAGCTGAAGAAGTCCCAGTGCTTCAGCTTGCCAACAAATTAAAATCCAGCTTCATAAAAACACCTTGAATTTGGAAAGTATTGGCTCGCCCGCTAGACTTGAAACTTCATTTATTCTGGCTAACTTCTCAATTATCTTCCCAGCAGTGAAGATGTGTAAAAGTGTAAAAATCAATAAGATTCTATTCCCTTTCTATTGGAAAGGGAAAAATTAATGAGATAGGACACTCTCTTAATCAGAAATAAATGTTTTAATTCAGATAATGACATAGTTTTCCCTTGTTGGAGGATGACAAATGCCGGCCTGCACCCCCAGCAGAAGGAGTTTCAATTTTATTGTAAATATAAAAGGTATTGATCGAGGAGATGTACAAACCCTATTGCTTACAAAAGCCATTCAGGGAGACTGGGAAAACTATTAAGCACTGGGTCAGAAATCAATAAACAAGACTGAAATGTAGCAGAGGTCGCCCCAGGCTTTGTAGCATCTTAGAAAGCCGTGTGGCAAAAATAGTGACAGAAATGTCTCTGGTGGAGCAATGTTAGGGATGAAAGGGTCAGCTGTTTAATCTCTTTGGAAGTTTGACAGTCCAGAGAACAAGCTAATGTAGCCTTATTTTAGTCCCTGTTGATTTGAATACATGCTGATTCAACCCAGCATTGACTGCAATTAGCCCTCTCTTCTAAATTTGCGGAATACAACAAATGTTTTGGACAGTGATGAGAGAGAAAGAGAGAAGGAGGAAACTGATAGATACATGGATATGCATTTATTAATTTTCAGGATGGAAACAAAAGTGAAGGTTTGGCAAGGTAAATATGAAACCTACACAATCAAATTTACTCCTCCCCCCCCCCAAGATGAGCTTCTTGGGGAAAATTAGGGGAGGATCAAATGAATCTTCATCAAGCTTTCTTAACTTTAGTTTGAACAATCTTGTTGTCCCAGGTCAGCCATAACTGCGTTGAGGTGCAGTTGTATAGGAAGTGGTATAGAAATATAGCGTAGTGCTTCAGTTGTTGGACCGGAATGGGAGACCCATGTTCAAGATCACCCTTAGTTGTTGAAGCTCACATCAAAGCTAACTTTGGGCCAGTTGAGCTCACAGGTTATTGTCTTGGAGAAAAACTGGATGGATGGATGGATGGATGGAATATATGCTCTTTTGAATTCCTGTAAAAAAGGAGAGATTTCAGTCAACAGGCAGACAGGGAGGAGATGCTTTTATGTCTTTCACCTCTATTCTTATCCCATAACAATTCTATAGTGTAGATCATATTATTTACAAGGAGAATATACAAGAATATGCAAAATAAGAACATATTTAGAGTTTACCAAGGGATGGTGGGCACCACAGAATTTTTTCCCGTGCCCATAACTCTTTCATTGCTACATTTGACTTTAGTCTTCCATAAATTTTGGTATTTGCATTTTTCCTTTGTAACAATTTATTTAAAAATGCTTTTAAAAGTGTTGAAATTTTTCATTTTTCCATTGCCCTAGTTATAAATATATAATTTGCTTATAGAGCCTGCTGTTGTTTAAATAAATATTTTTTTTAAAAAAAAAGATTTATATTAAATATAGTTTCAGGAACCAGCTTTAGGGATGGCCTGGAAGAAAACTGAATTTTTGATCTCTTATTTCACCTTCAGCACTTATTGAGTCTTTATGTCTTGTCAGTTAAGCAATGGGAGTTAAAGGGCAGCGTAGTTGAACTGTTCTCAGGGCATCCGTTCACTTTATTACATCCTGATCATATCTCTGATATAGTGGGAAATATAGTCTTTTGTACTTGAGAAACATAAAGGAATGCCCTCACAATATGTGTGTGCTAGATTACAACTTTTGCCCCAAATACAGTCTCTACAGTGTTTAATAGTGCCTATCTCAAACAACTGTTATACCATTAAACAAGATAATTGATTTGAAAACATGTCAATCCCACATCCTTATATTGAGAGGCACATATTTGTAACATAATTCTAAGAATGAATTTTTGCCAGCGCATCTTTTCTCAAAGAAAATTTGGGTTCTTGTCGCTGTTTGAGGCGAAAAATGAAAGGCTTAAATGTATGCGTGAAACTCCCATCATGTTTTAAGTATCGCAGAGGAACGTATTGCACAGATATAATGCCCTTCAATCTGCCTTACGTAATAGTAGTGTAATGTAGTTGTAAGCGATAAGTTCTTCTGTCATCAAATTTCAGATGATTAGATGTTCAGGTGCATATTAATTCTAAAATCTGGTGAATCTCTAAGGACAGTAAATTCCTCATCAATAATGGCCAGAATGTGAAAATACTCCCACCAGTATTGGCTAATACAGATTGCATAACCCATAGTTCAAATACTGTTATCCTTTTGCCTTTAAAAAAAATCACATTGTTTTAAACACAAGAAAACAAAGCAAAAATATCTATCGTATTTTATCACTAATTGTGGTAATGCAACAGGAAGATGTTCTGTCCATACCTTAAAGAAAATAAAAGGTATAGGATGAGGGGATGACTATAAACAAACACAGAGGAAGGAAAGTCATCTTTGCTGCAAGGATGATCTATAAAATTAGAAATAAAGTTCTAGACATAGGACTCTCCAAATTCTTGAATGTGATGTTATTTTGGACGAGAAAAGAAGAAAACATATAGAAAGATACTATTCTCATTCGTTCTCATTGGTTAAGCGTAAGGATTGTTATGGGATATAATGACAGAAAGTTGCCTAAAATTATGCAGAGCCTTTTAATTATTTATCTATTTAAATCTCATAAAGTTAAACATCAGCATTAATACAAGGATTGCTATTTAAGCCAAGTGGTGGAAACCATAGTACTGGGAGGCACTTTGGAGGTCATTTAGCACAACTTCATTACTGATGCAAAGTCTGAGAGATGGTTCTCCAATCCCTACCAGCCATCTGATTTATATATATTTATCAATTTATGTATCTCACTACATATCGGCCATCAGTCTACCTGCCTAAGGTAGCAGTGTTAAGAAGCGGCAGGAATTTGGCAGAGGCAGGGTGACAAGAACTGAGAATCCAAAGGATTTTAAGCACTACTGGGATTTTTCTACCCGATTTCTCCTCCATACTTTTCTCTAGATAAATTCTCTCCACTGTGAATCAAAGGAGTTTTGCTTTTCTTTCAACATGATAGGAAGAACTGCTTTTTGAATGTATTTTTCTGTACCAAAGTGACTTGCAAACATGCACTGGCAAATTTTACTAACCCATAAGGAACTTCATTCCGAATATAAATCCAATGGCCCATTCATTCAACATGCTCAGTTGCTATCTAGCAGCTCCTCTCTCAAAGGAAGAAAGACAGAGAGACTGTGCACAAGTACTGGGAAGATACAGTCTGATCTGGGTTCGTGTGTGTGTGTGTGTGTGTGTGTGTGTGTGTGCGTGCACATGTATATGTGTGTGTGTGTGTTGGTGAGCAAGACATTATTCGAAGGGTTTGAAAAGAGAGTATTGAAACTTTTAACAACATCATTCTGGTAGCAGGGAGAGCGAGCCAAAAATATATAGATAATACTGCCACTCTGCCTTCTATTGCTGGAAATGCGGTCCCCCGCTTGACATGGATATGATGATAAGATTGCTTAGGGTCAGGTAACTCATCAGTAGGTGAAGTGTACAGCTGCTGAGGATTTCCGTTTCATCTCACCTCAGATATTATGTCAGTTCCATGTCATTTCCATCACTGAGAATGATTTGAGGGCTCACTGTGTCCCCTGTTATTGCGGTCACTTGACCTCAGATGTAACTTCTCTTTAATACCATCATTTTAACAGAGGCTACGAGTAGCGCGCGTGCATGCACAGGCACAGATACACACTGCCAGCACTTGACCTCTTGATGCCTGACACATGCCAATTGGCTCTGGCGTTCGGGTTTCCCTGCCCCTCCATTTTCCCACAAATGAGTGTTAAGGCCCCAATGAATGGATTCTCATTTGAAGTTCTATTTTTTCATTGCCACCAGCATTCTTCAAAATTGAATCCTTCTGCTTTTTATACATTGTGGTTCCCAGTAATAGTATTTTTCCCCTTCTTGCCTTTTAAGCCAAGAGTCTAGAATTGGATGTTCTGGTCAACATTCACTCATTTCTATCTGAATCTCAATGAAGGTTTATATGGGAGGAAAGTCAAACACGTCTGTTTTATGAAGAGCGAGATGTTGCCCCGTGCATGGTTTCTCATAAATGCAGATTTGGAGAAAGTTAACAGAAATGACTTTTAAATGCCAACGATTTGGTAGGAATGTGGTATGTTGTTTACTTTGAACTTTGAAGTCCAGTGTGCATACAACTTGTCCAACTGAAATCCAGTTATTTCAAACTTAACATTGATTACAGATGGTTATACTCTCTCTACTGGATTGCTTGACTTATATTTCATTGTACCTGGTATGAAGCCTCTGCAGTAATGTTCCTATGGAAGAAGGTAGAAGCACGTTTTTCCATCTCTTCTGCTTTCCTTCATCTCTTCTCAGAGATTCTTCCTACCTTCGTGCCCAACAATGATGGATGCTTGTCCAACCTCTTTTGTTTGGGGATTTTTTCACGGAAGTGGGAGGAGAGATATCCAGAGATTTAGCTGGTTTTGTATTATTCCAATTTATTTACAAATATAGAAATCAAGTCAAGGTTTAAATATAATATTCAATATCCAGAAGCTGCAATTCTTTAGCCTCAGTTGCTTGAAACTTGCAATTGCCAACTTGCTTTTACACACATTTTCAAGGTAAATGTTACATAGCAACATTACATTACATAGCAAGCAAGGTTCAACAACTTTTTCAGGTCAGAGGCACTTATCTTGCAGTGTTATAGGAACCAAAAAATTATTATTATTATTATTATTATTATTATTATTATTATTATTATTATTATTATTATTATTATTATTATTATTATTATTATTATTATTATTATTATTATTATTATTAACAACAACAATAATAATAATAACAATAACAACAACAGCAACAATAATAATAACAACAATAACAATAACAACAACAATAACAACAACAACAACAACAACAATAATAATAATAATAATAATAATATAGTTTAAATTATTATTAAATTGAAATAAAATGCTGCAAAAGTCAGGCGATTTTATTTAAAAATTCAGAGCACTTATGGCATAAAATAAGATAAGATGATAAGATAAGATAAGATAAGATAAGATAAGATAAGATAAGATAAGATAAGATGACCTTTATTGTCATTTTTTACTGTGGGCACAACGACACACATCAAAAATGAAATTTAGTTGCCCGCTCTCAAAGTGAACACATACATGACACACACCTAGACCTACTATATACAACATATGTATAGACCTATACCCCTACATATACTTAACATATGAATATTAAACACTGTCCATCTTGAATATATAACAGAAAGAGGAAGCTTGAGAGTTCACAAGGTTTATACTGTATGGAACGAAACTATGGCTGAATCTGGATGTTCTGCTTCGGATACCACAGAGCCTCCTCCCAGAAGGTAACAAGGAAAACAGGTTGTGAAAAGGATGGGTAGCATCCCATCCTTATCTTTCACATTTAAATTTTGGATTTAAATGGACATTATCATATCCTTGGATTCACTCTTAGGTGTTTTTACCACAAAGTCAGCTCCTAATTAAAACTGGAATAATGCATGTGGATCCTTTCTATTTAAGTATTTTCATCCAGTTGATTCTTAAATTGAAATGGTGCAGACCAGGGTCTCCCAAACTTTGAGGTGTACATTCCTTGGGGAGGTGCAGATGGTGATGTAGACCATGTGGTTGGTGTTTGAAATTTCAGCTTCCTGTAACTAAATCATGTTTGAACAGTTATACATTTCCCCCCAAACCACATGTGGAACTAGTGTATCAAGACTAGGGAGAAAAGATGTATAATCCCCTGAACATAGGTTGCTAACTCAGTGCAAGGCTTCCCAGTGTCAGTCATAGGGATGACTGAACACTCAGCGGTAATCTTAAAATGATAGATGTTTTCAAGCCAGTGATAGAATTTGGGTGATAAAGTCTAATGTATGCCGACAGCATAGAGAGTTGCATAATCTGAAGTATCGGGGTTGCCTGAAGCATCTTAGAGCCTTCATGCAGCTCCACAGCTTCCTAAAATGCCACTGAATGGACATTTGTTATGCGGGAGAAAAGGAACATTATGAAATAAATGGGAAATAACCATATAATGGAGCATCTGTGGACCATCTCTCTTTTGTCATGGTTAAAAAACTGAGATGAAATTCACTGGGACTTCTTACGTCTGAGGAGCTGGGGGGGGCGAACAATCTGCCTTGGAAAATGATGGATTCAGATGGAAAAGATGGTGATATGACATAGGATTCTTGCCGTTCTCTTGAATTCAGGGGTGAGAAACAGTAAAAATGTAGACTCTGTCAATCCTGGAGAACCTGTGCCAACCAACCTGTTCCTTGATTAGCTGAGAAACATTTGGCAAAGTGTCAAAAGTGAGATGGTGAAGGGAAAACTTGAATTAAATTTAGAAGAGATAACTAAGAGTGTGCATCTTGAATGCATGAGGTGAATGAGCACCAAATACAGGTAGTGCCCAAAACTTCGGTTGCTAAGTGAGATGTTTGTTAAGTGGGTTTTGCCCCATTTTACGACCTTTCTTGGCACAATTATTAAGTGAATCTGGCTTCAGATTTTGCTTGTCAGAAGGTGGCAAAAGGTGACCACATGACCCTGGGACACTGCAACCGTCATAAATAACAATCAGTTGCCAACCCTCTGAATTTTGATCACATGACCATAGGGCTGATGCAACGGCCGTAAGTGTAAAAAACGGTTATACATAGTGGTGGGATTCAAATATGTGAACAACCGCTTCTCTGTTTGGATGCCGCTTCCGGAAGTCCATTCTGGGCCTGGGTAACAAAAAATTAACTACTGGTTCTGCCGAACTGGTGCGAACCGGCTGAATCCCACCGCTGGTCATACATCACTTTTTTCAATGCCATTATAACTTCAAATGGTCACTAAATGAACTGTTGTAAGTCGAGGACTACCTGAAATTTGAATCAAATCATTCAAGGAACCTTGAATATTAACTGTGGTAAAAGTTACTCTGTGATAAGATAGTGGGGGGGGGACAATAAACTTTACAAATACATACATAAACAAACAAACTATATTTATGTGTTTTCCTAAGAAGTGTTACAGTCACAGTACGACAAACTATAACTGGTGAATTCATTGTATGCAATGCAACAAGATTTTACCTTTACATTGGAAATTTTGGTAAGTCAGTTTGCAGCCACAGAACTACTCTTATTAAACCAAGCAAGAACAAAAACATTGCATAGGTCAGCCAGCAGAAGGCAGTCTTAGAATGAGACTTTGACTTGTCTATTTTCCTGGGTTTGGGTTGAAAAGAATTCTGTAGTACCTTTGAGCATCCTCAGGCTTGGATGAAAGAGTATGAATAGGTTTATTAAAAAGTTCTTCTATTTCTCCTTCTGGACAGTTTGCTATAGAACCTTCAAGTCTATAGGAGAACCTTCTCTAAAAATTTTTTTTTTTTTTAAAAAGAAGGAACTTGGCTAACATATAAAATTATTGTGGCTGCCATAAAAAGCAACTTGCGATTCTTCTTTTTTTTTAAAGCAAGCAATAAACATTTAGCAGTTAGTGGGAATCTGGGTTGCTTGGTGCTCTCTGGGCTTGGTGGTTTTCTTATAGACGTTTCATTATCAAATTAGGTAACATCATCAATGCTAGTAGGAGTGGGGTTTACTCTTATTTTATATACTGGTAGCTTGCCCTGTCAGTGTTGGGGGTAGTGTTCTTGTTTAATTGATGTTGTTGTTTAGTTTAGTTGATGGACAGCAGAGAATCATTGGGCTACCTCTGATGCAGGTGGAAGTTCCACATCTGGGCAATACCATTATAGATTTCTCCAAAATGATTCACACTATTACATGTTTCTGCAGGCCTAAACAGGCAAGCAAAAGCTCTACATAGGTAAAAACAACTATTCTAATCTAGTCGATTCTCTATAAAAGAAAAGCCATTTGAGGTTTCACCTTC
>JALGBA010004297.1:0-80000 GCA_023970755.1 Azemiops feae | reverse complement strand
GCAAATTATCATTACCTAAGCTTTGGAGAAGCTTTTGCTTCCATGCTTTGGTTGTTTTTTAAAACTTTTTTTTTTTTGAAATGTATGAATAATTATTTAGGTTTTTCCTTGCTCCCTTTTGATATAGTGTTTAATATAGTGCTGTATTATGTAGGACAAGTTTGCAAATGAGAAGTTACAAGTTTCAGGATATGATCTTGGCAACTGTATATATACTGTGCAGTGATACATTGTGAGCCTTTCTTTTTTAGCCTCTATTTAAGAGAAGGATGATTTTGCAAATTCTTTGAAGCTTATGGGGGATTTTTTCCTAGAAGACATGAGCAGCTAGAGGGAAGGTGGGTTCTGCCACCTTTCCTATTAAGTCTGCTGCATCTTTTATCTTCATTGAGTTCAAATTGTGGTGATTTAAGGGATATTAAATTCATACCACGACTTTTTTTTGCAGCTGAGCGATATATGTTCTCTTTCACTAAAGTATGGGTAACCTTAACTTAGCATAGATTTCATAGAAGACTGATGTATTCTGAATTGCAGAGTGGGAAATCTTTTTTCAGTCTCAAGCTCTATTCCCACGAAGGAAACGTCTGAGAGTTTGGGTCTCATGGTGGCTGGATCATTCCCTAGTAGATGGGCAAAGCTCAACCAATAATAACAGCATGCAAATGGAATTTAGAGTTCTTTATATATATACATATACATATACGCAGGTCTTGGCGTATTTGGGTCTTTTCCCGTGTAAGATTGAGAGTGTCTTGGCGACGTTTCGACGAGGTTCCACTCGCCATCTTCAGGCTGGTGTCTTCGGCTTCGTGCTTGTGCGAGCACAAGCACGAAGCCGAAGACACCAGCCTGAAGATGGCGAGTGGAACCTCGTCGAAACGTCACCAAGACACTCTCAATCTTACACGGGAAAAGACCCAAATACGCCAAGACCTGCATACCTGTACCTGTGAAAATCTACGAAAACATATACATATACATATATACATTTGTCTAGTCCAAGCATGGCAAGATATTTTGTACCTTCCTTAGGCTGAGTCTCCAACTTTTCTAATAGTTGGGTTGAATCTCACAGCTTGTAAATACAATGTACACCATTAAATCAAATTTTGAAGACAATTGGAAACCGAAGATGATTGTTCCAGCCTTAATAATGAGTCTAATCCATCTAAGGATGCACCAGTCCAAATTGGTCCCCAATGATCATTGAATGTTTCCATCTTTCCACTTTTGCTGTCCATCTATATTGTCTCTAAAACCCACAGCCCTGTTGTTAAGAAATAAAAGAAATACAGAAATACAGCAAACTCAAGAAATAAACATTTCCTGAGTCTGTTCTATGCAGTATTACATTTCTTTCTTGGCAGAGACAGCTCTCTGTCCTGCTGGCAGAAAAAAACAGAAGTGAGTTGACAGATCTGGTTCCCTGGGCTGCAGTTTCTCTGACAGTAGTTTTAATAATCTGGGAACCTTGCTTGGACATGTTCCTTTCCCTACACTTTATGAAGACAGATCAAAACATAGCCATGTTTATTTAAAAAAACATCGGGGAGGCTGTGCTGGGTAAAATACAACAAAATGTTTGAGGTGAAGGAAATGCAATTGTTCTAAGCTTCAGAGTAATGGGGTAGGACAAGATGAAAAATGAAACTTTTGGGAAATTTGAGTGCAAGAAAGGGAGTGAGATGGAGCGAAAGGCCATGTTCTCATACCATGGTTAATTTAGACAATAAACCACTTACATCTGCTTCTTGGATGTTCTAATCATACAAACTAAGTTTTAAATAAAGTCATTTTGAAACTGAGAGCCACTCGTTTCTCTAAGTTCTTGACCAGGAGAGCATTGGCAAGGCCTCATGACATGATAGCCTCTTCCCATTGGCCAGTCACCCACAGTGGACATAGCTTGGCTATTGCTGCCAGTCAGGGTTAGGGGTGTGTGTTATGTTCTGTGCTGCCAGGTCTTAGCAGTGAGTTCTTGAATGGAGAAGTTGCTTTTCCAATCACTGTTGTTCTCCATCTTTTTCTTAGAAAACTAAGCAGGCAAAAGGATCATCTGATTTAAGTGTTCCCGTAACATGATGGACAGATGAAGTCGTTTAACCCTATGCAGAGTGGATATTTTTAGATCTAAGTTTAATTCCCATTCCATGATCGTGTGATCCTTTTTGCTGTCCACCCAATCTCACCCCTTGATCAAATATGTGTATGTACAAGGAATTCCCAGGAAATATTTCTTCACCAGTGTCTTTTCTGGAGCTGGGTTAGCACCAAAGTAACAAACACAGATAATTTCTCAATTCTACTGCCTCTGAAGTCTACTGCCTTCCACTTTCTCCAAGCAGAGGCATTTACAGGATCCATTGCTTTTGTCAAAGTGATGAGAGCAGAATTCTCAGAGTTGTGCTGTTGCACTGTGAGCTTCTCCCCTTTTGTGCATGCTTGTAACATCCCAACATATGTAGAAAAGGGATGGAGCTTGCATCACGTCTGTGCAGTCCCCATCCCTCCACCCTGAGCAGCCACTGTCTTCACAGTTTAGGCTTCAACCTGGATGGTGTCCCACACCCCAAGGCCAAGTACTTCACTGCCAAATGAAAGAACAAATGATTGCTAAGTTTAGGCTGAGGTGAGCCTATCTGTATTAGTTTCTAAACAAATTTGTTCTGAACTGTACAGGTAGTTCTCGACTTACAAGTTTGTTTAGTGACTGTTCGAAGTTACAATGACACTGAAAAAAGTGACATGAGAGTTTTTCACACTTATGACCATTGCAGCATACCCATGGTCATGTGTTCAAAATTCAGACCCTTGCCATCTGGTTTGTATTTATGACCCAGTGTCCCGGGCAGTGGTGGGATTCAGCCAGTTTGCACCAGTTTGGCAGAACCGGTAGCTAATTTTTTGTTGACTTCGGCAAACCGGCTGAAGCCCTAGCCCTTTTTCACAAGACCCAGAACGGACCACTGGAAGTGCATGGACACCACTTCTGGAAGTCCGTTCTGAGCCTCGGAGGCCTGGGGGAGGCCTCCCAGGCCCCGAACAGCCCACCGGAAGTGTATGGACACCACTTCCAGAAGTCTGCTCTGGGCCTTGGAGGCCCAGGCCCAGAATGGACTTCTGGAAGCGGCATCCACACAGAGAACTGGTTGTTCATGTATTTTAATCCCACCACTGGTCCCGGGGTCACATGATCCCCTTTTGTCACCTCCTGACAAGCAAAGTCAACGGGGAAGCCAGATTGACCTATCAACCATGTTACTATCTTAACAACTGCAGTGATTCACTTAACAACTGTGATTCTTTGATTCTCCTCATCATCTTGCTGCTTGAATAAGAGTGTTGTTATTGTTGTTGCTTCTGTGTTACGTTTCTGGTTTCCTTCCCCAAGGCAGGACTAAATGTTTGTGTCTTCTGTCTCCCTCAAGCATGAACCTGACCAGATGGATTCATTGCCCAACAAATTGAGGAATGGGGTGTTCAGAGCTGGTTAGCCTTCTTTGGCCTTGTGACAATTGTAATTTCAAAATCATTAACCTCAACTGACAGATGACTAAATGGGAAATCTTTCGTAGCCTCCACAGCTCAGATGGAGAAGAATCAGGAGAAGAACCACATGAGACAATAGAAACAAAGAGGCAGCCTCCCAGCTCCAGGTGAGGAAAGTCCAGTTTATTTTGTGAATTACAACTTGGAGGGAAAAAATTGCAGAGTGGGTGTGAATAATCAAGCAGCTATCCTATCACACTTTCAATCAGTTGGATATCACTGAACCTAGTTGGTGAAGATTGCATTGGAGAACTTATTTTGAGAAAGGAGTCTTTGCATTTCAACAACATTATGTTATTATTTTCCCCCCTGAATGCCCATCTGTGCTAAAAAGCAGTTGTAAAAAGGTTATATTGGAACATATCCCTTCAAACCAATGCATTGCCTTGCCTGCTAGAATTCTATCTATAGAAATTAATATTTGCTTACAATTCTAGGGGGGGGGGAGCAGCATTTCCCAATCAAATGATTTTGGGGACAATTAGCTTCAGGCATGAAAATGAATCACGACGATGAAATGCCATGAAACTGGAAGACAGTATGATCCCAGTTGCTTTTCAAAACACATGAAGCATTGTTATTGCAGTCATCAATATTTAGATAGAGAACATTTCTCTCCTCATGTAAAGTGCACTTATCTGGTATTATTCCTATGTAAATTAAAAGAATCTAAGCACTTTATTGGAAAGGCTGATGGAAAGAGTGACAACTGTCATTTGACGCCATCCGAAGTAGTGGCTGATTCCTTTCTTATATGGAGAGCCTAGTGCGGTGTTTCTCAAACTTGGCAACTTTAAGATGTGTGGATGTCAATACCCAGAATTCCCCAGCCAACATGCTGGCTCGGGGATTCTGGGAGCTGAAGTCCAGACATCTAGCTATTACCGGTACTCCTTGATTTACAACATTTGTCTAACCACTGCTGGAAGTTACAACAGTGCTGAAAAAAAGTGACTTACGACCGATCCTCACACTTAAGACCATTACAGCATCCCCATGGTTGTGTGATCAAAATTCAGGGGCTTGGCAATGGGCATGTATTTATAATGGCTGCAGCATCCCAGGGTCATGTGGTCACCATTTGCAAACTTCCCAGCTGGCTTCTGACCAAGCTATGTCAATAGGGGAAGCTGGATTCTCTTAATGACCACACAATTCAGTTAATTGCAGTGATTTGTTCAATAACTACGGCAAAAAAGGATGTAAAATCAGGTGCGACTCCCTTAACAACTGTCTTGCTTAGCACTGGAAATTCTGATCCCAATTGTGGTTGTAAGTCGAGGACTACCTATATAGCCTTTGCACTTTGGGAAAGATGGCCATAGTTCATATTATACAAAACTCTCTCCTCCATCCCACTTCACTTCCTCCGTGTCACATACACAATTTGGCTCTTAATCACGGGAAACATCATGCAAAAGGTGATATGATTTGTGCTAATGCACCATGACAAGAGTTTCCACAGCCTGTAAGTACCTTTAAGTGCCTTCATCAAAGCTGTGACTAAAGCTGTCAATGAGCCTGTCAAGAGATGGATACCTTGTTAGGCCAGCAATGACTTTATTACAGGGTGGATAGATGGATGGATGACGAGACAGACAGGCAGGAAGAAGACCTGTGATCTCTGCATTGCTGCTAAATCACACGTGCCAGAAAGTGAACCTGCTCCTGATAAATTATAGCCATTTGTTCAAAAGAAAGAACACAGAAGTATCTGATCGTTTCATAATCCAATCCAAGGTACCCAAACTTATTTTATGCTAAGTGTAATAGCTATAATATAATTAAGTACAAAATTCCCCACTCTCTTTTAAACTAGATTAGATAATTTCCCCCTCCTAGCTGTGCTATTTAAACTGCACATAAATTTTAATGTTCAGAAAATCAAACATGTGAGTTCTTCCCTTGCTTCCCTTTGTATTGCTATATTATCTCTCTCTCTCTCTCTCTCTCTCTCTCTCACTCACACACACACACACACCAGCCCAAAGAGGTTTCTCACGTTGGCGCCTCTGCCTAACAGGGCACGTAACATGGTGGTATTCAGTCATGATCGGCAGCCACGCACATAGGGCGGTGATGGTCGCTCTCTCTCGATGGTGACTCACTTGGGATGATGATGGTTGATCTCAGGCAATAAGAACTTACAGGGAAGATGGTACTCAATCTCTAATGACAACAAGTTGCCCAGAACGATGTTAATCAGCCTCTGGTGACGGCAACTTGCCTAGAAAGATGGTGGTCAGTCTCTGGTGACAGCAACTTGCCTAAAGCAATGGTAGCCAGTCTCTGGTGGCAACAACTTGCCCAGAACGATGGCGGTTAGTCTCTGGTGACAGCAACTTGCCTAAAACAATGGCATCCAGTCTCTGGTGGCAACAACTTGCCCAGGACGATGTCAATCCGTCTTTGATGACAACAACTTGCCTAGAACGATGGCAACCAATCTCTGGCACTGGCGGAGGCCTCCCTTGTCCGCTCTCCTAGCCCCTCTCTGACCTCACTCCATGTAATCCCTTTTTATCTCCCCCAGCTGATCCTATAAAGAAAAAAAACCCTTATCTCCCACTAAAAGACGTATGTCAAACTCTTCCCTAACTCTCCCTCTGCCTAACTTACTCCAACGAGGGAAAGGAATTAAAAGTCCCCAAACTACCCTCTCTCCCTCTCTTTGTCTGGCCTGCCCGCAATGAAAGAGAAAGAAACAATAAAACTTCACCTTTCCCCACCCCTCACTCTCTCTCTCTCTCTCTTTGCCTGGCCTGCCTCAAGCAAACAGCTCCAACCAGCTACTCTCACCCCCCCCTCTCTGCCTGGCCTGCTTCAAGCAAACAGCTCCAACCAGCCACTCTTACCCTCTCTCTCTCTGCCTGGCCTGCTTCAGGCCAACAGCTCTGGCAAGCTACTCCCACTCTCTCTCTCTCTCTCTCTGCCTGGCCTACTTCCAGCAAACGGCTCCAGCAACTACTCTCACCCTATATCCCTCCCTGCCTGGCCTGCTTCAAGCAAACAGCTCCAGCAACTACTCTCACTCTCTCTATCCCTCCCTCTTTCGTCCGGCTTGCCTGTAACAAAGCAAAAAAAAGCAAACGTGAAAACCCCAGCTTCTTACTCTCTCTTCGATCAGTTGGCTCAGAACGGCAAGCTCCACCAAGCCTTCTCTCTTCCTCCTCTCTATCAGCTTCCTCCTCCTTTTTCTTCCTTTCTTCTTCTTTTTGCATTTTTTCACTGTATTTTTTTTTGTCACAGGTGACAAGAATGTTAATGTATTCCCCTTTGCCCCGTCCCTGCCGTTTGTCTTCCTTTCCAATTATCCGTGTCCCCGTGTCCTCCTTTGCCTGTTGATATATCTGATAACCTTAGACATTTTCATATATAAAGATGATTTTTTTTTCTTTTTGGAAGGGATTAAGCATTATGGAATAATGGGTATTATGTTAGAATTGTTATTGTGCTTGAAGGGCTGACTGTATAATAAATATAAGGATTTCTTTTCATTAATGTAGGGTTTTTTTTCGGAACTAAGAGCAGAGATTAACTTTTTGAAATGGATGGCCACGTGAATTCACATCCATCACAGAGGGTATTGTGCAACTTCATTTGTGGTACACTGAGCTCTACCCAGTAGCATGGAACGCATCAGTTTCTGCCTTCCTGGTCAACAAGGCCTCATGATGCCTTGGTGATAATGACTATCCTATCCTTATAAGGATTTAGAACAGCCATTAGTTCCTTGCCTTAGCCAGACCTGAATAAGCTTGCATAATTTGTGGCATTATTGGCATTGGGCATGAGCAAAAGGTAGGTAAAAAGCAACTGGTAGAAAGCTGGTCATTTTTAGGGGAAACACCGGGCATCCTCTCATTTGTGGGCATTGAACTGATATGAGGAACTGGAACAGCTGTTCCTTCAACCTGTTACCCTCCAGATCGCCTGGGATTAATTACAAGGATTGTGAGCCAGCAGAGAACCACAGAATTTAAATAAAATTAACAAGTCTTAGGAGTAGTGCAAGAATTAAAAAGTAGGTGCTGAACACTCAATTGCTTGCATCTCTCAGAGATGAGTCTGTTGTGGGTCTGATGGCCTTTGATTAGTCTTTGTTTGCTTTCTCTAAATGACTGACTGGCAGTGCTTTGTGGTCATTTGGGGACAGAGAATTTTTCCTACAGAATCATAAAGGTGGCCAACTCATTGGATTGCCTGTCTTTTTCAAAAGAAAAAAGAAAAAAGAAAAGAGCCAGCACTATCGTGGCCTTTCTCTACATCTTCCTCTCCTCACACTTTCCCTCTCCCTCAGCTCCTCTCTTTCTTTCTTTGGCCAATGAAACTTCAGCACGCCTTGGCCAATAGGGCAGTTTTAATAGGAATCTTCTTTGAATGGAGTCCCAGTTCAGATGTGGACTTCAATACATCCATACAGGTGGACTTCAACTTCCAGAATTCCCCAGTCAGCCATATTGGCTGGGAAATTCTGGGTGTTGAAGTCCACAGGTCTTAAAGTTGTCAAGGTTGGACACCTCTGATTTTCCTTATTTGGCATTGACTTGCACTGACTGGCAGCAGTTCTACAAGATTTTCTTAGGCTCTCTTTGCCTCTCTCTCCTATTTCCTGGCAATATTAGTATTTTATTGTGGCATTTTGGCATATAAACCTTGAGATATTGCACATTTCAGACATTCTTAATAATATGGTGCAAGGAGGAAGGAGTTTTAGCTTTGCGGGGTCCTGAATGAGCCATCATTTTCTTCTCCCTATTGATTAAAAACAATAACAACTCTGACTTCTTTTGTTATTGACTTGGACTGTTTCAAATGATTTTAATATAAATTCTTCCAGGAACACAGCAGATGTTGGCATTTAGTGCACATGGCTCCATATTTCTGTTTTGCCTCAGCTTGGCCAGGCTTCTCCTGCTTGCCTTCTGAAAACTGAAGTGACCACTCAGCTTTAGTACTGCAGCCAGAAAAAAACAACAACAATTTGCTGGATGTAAGGGGTGTTCTTTCTATCTGGTCTGGCCAAGTTAAGGTGGGGAAATGTGAAGTAATTAATAAAAGGATAAAAGAGTCAGAGATAGCCAGCCAAGAAAAGAACAGAAAATATGAAGATTAGCACCCCTAATAAAATATTATTCTATCACCAGGCTTTTACAAACACTCCTGACAGGAGCTGTTATTAGCTCACAGTTGAGTCAAACAAATACAGTGACACACTCTGAATTGAGGCTGTGGCCTCACTGCTAGTGGTTGTTGATGTGTCAAAGATCAGAAAGCCTTCTGGCTTGAGCTGTGATGGACATGAAATCTGGGCAAAAAAAAAAAGTCTCTGAACACTGATAAGGAGCACATTTGGCTAAACAGACAGGTTATCCATAGCTGGAGCAAAGGCAAGGCCCAGCAAGATTCTGCGCTGCAACAAGTGATGGTTATATGTCTGTGGAGATTCTCAGTCATCCAGGTCATAGTTGTCTCAAAGGTGTTTTTTCTAAAGGCAACAGGAGGAGGAGGAGGAGGAGGAGGAGGAGGAGGAGGGGAGGAGAGGAGGAGGAGAGGAGGAGGAGAAAGGAGGATGAGAAGAAGAAGAAGAAGAAGAAGAGAATAAGAAGAAGAAGAGAAGAAGAAGAAGAAGAAAGAAGAAGAAGAAGAAGAAGAAAGAAGAAGAAGAAGAAAAGAAGAAGAAGAAGAAGAAGAAAGAAGAAGAAAGAAGAAGAAGAAGAAGAAGAAGAAGAAGAAGAAGAAGAAGAAGAAGAAGAAGAAGAAGAAGAAGAAGAAGAAGAAGAAGAAGAAGAAGAAGAAGAAAGAAGAAGAAGAAGAAGATGTTTTGCTTCTCACCCAAGAAGCTTCATTGGTTCTGTCAGGATGGTGGGGTCGATGGAAGGATTGGTTCTGACAAGATGAATCATATTTGTTTGCAGTCATCTGGACGTTAGCACTGTCCCTGAGAGCTCTTGAGGCCCACTTGGGGGTTTATCTGTGCCCTCAGGGTCACCTGAATCAAAGTACAAATGGGGGGGGGGAACTTCTTGGAACTGCTGCAAGGATTGCGTTGTAGACAGGAGATAGGCGGTGTATTATCCCTCACCCTCTGTTGAGAGAGGGCTGCTCAATATTAACATAAATGGCCTCTTTTACCCTTCTTTCAAACCAATGGTCCTCTCTATTCAATGGTCTTCTCTCAAAATCAAAGATGCAGGTAGAGGGCGAGGTGAGGGTGATGGGGAACTGTGGGGCTGAGCAAGGAGTTCCACCGGCCTCGACGGCCTGTGGTGGGGGTGAAGGAAGCCACTCGGGACAGCCACAGGCTCCTCTATTGCTAGGAACAGACTCAGCACCTTCCCTTCCCTCTCAGGCACCTGTTTTTTCCCAGTTGGTTAGGACAGATGGCTGTTCAACAGGTGGGGTTTCCTTACTCCTGGAGGAATGGGGGGGGGATAAAGCTGAGGAATGCCTGCCTGCCCAGAGCCTGCGAGGGGAGAAGGACCCTCCGTCGCTGAAGAGCCTGGACAGCCCTTTGTCTGGAATGGTGTCAGGTTTCGGACAAAGGGGTGGACTAGATGACCTCTGAGGCACCTTCCAACTTTGAATTGTTCTGAAATGGGGCAAGGCATTGAGGGAGGGATGCGAGGGTTCCCTGGGGTGGGTTTTGGTGAAACCACAACTGTCACACAACAGGGAAGCTTTGGGTTTGGTGACACGACGGATTGTGTGAACCCAGGCCGGCCTTCAGGGTTCATCCCAGGCAAAGACGAGGCTGGACAGCCGTTTGCCTGAAACAGGATAGGCTCTTCTGTCTGGGCAGGGGATTGGACTAGACGATCTCTGAGGTCCCTTCCACTCTATTGTTCTGAAACCTTAAAGTCAACATTCTGGATATAGCATGCAACTGACAGAAAAGAAGCAAACCATGCACAGCTTTAATAAGAAACCTTGTTTTTCAAGGATTAAAAAATGGCTAGGAAGATAAACAGGAGTGGAAACCTTTGTCCACTGTCCACCCTATGAGCCCACTTCAGCTGGGACTTCTGCTGCTAATTCTAGGAATTGTAGTCCCAAAAAGAGTGGAGAGCATAAAACTGGGGAAACAGAATAAAAGAATAACAGAGTTTGAATGGACCTTGGAGGTCTTCTAGTCCAACCCCCTGCTCAGGCAGGAAGCCCTATACCATTCCCAACAGTGACTGCACTGGTCTGCAAGGCTGTCTCATTGGGGGATGGATAAAAGGTCTAATCAGGCCTGAGGCTGAAATACAAGGGGCTCCTGGGGTGGCTGCTGTTGACTCCTGGCAGAAGCGGATTGCGGGAAGCATCATCAGTGGCCCATCTCCGGCAGTTGGGTGGGAGAGGGGAGAGGTGACCAAGGCTTCAAACAAGCTTCTGCCTGGGAAGAGGAGGCATACAAGACAGAGCTTCACCTCTCCCCTTCTCCCTCCCCCCCCCACAGGTACAGGTAGTCCTCGAGTTACGGCCGTTCATTTAGTGATTGTTCAAAGTTACAAAGTGACCCATATGACCGTCGCAGCATCCCTATGATCATGTGATCAAAATTCAGATGCTTGGCAACTGGCCTATACTTATGACGGTTATGCAGTGTCCCGGGGTCATGTGATCACCTTTTGCGATCTTCTGACAAGCCAAGTCAATAGGGAAGCCAGATTCACTTAACAACCGTGTTAGTAACTTAACTGCTGTGTTTCACTTAACAACTGTGGCAAGACAGTTTGAGAAAGGGGGCAAAACTCACTTAACAACTGCCTCGATTAGCAACAGAAATTTTGGGGCTGAGTTGTGCTCGTTAAGTCGAAGGCTGCCCGTAATCTGCCCTAGTAACACTGTGCCAGTGTTCTCTCCCTCTGTTCCCTGTGGAGCCTTCCCTGGAGAAAAGGCCACGCTGGAGCCATGACAGAAATGCAGCCAGAATAATCAGCACCTTAGGCTGAGAAGGGACAGTTAATGGGAGAGTTAATTTCCTGCTCGTGGTCAGAGTTTGGGGCATTTTTGCTCCAGGGGAAAAGGCTCTAGTGAAAACGGTAATAGTCCCTCTGCTCATTTTTCAGTCTGATTGCAGTCAGAACATAAGGACGCCTGAATAGAGATGGTGATGATGATGGCCATTACTTTAGGGAGAAGCTAACCCATGGTGAATGCTCGCTGTTCATTGTTTTCTGGTTACGGTGACCTGCTTGACGGTGTTTTGCTGCTACCAATCCCCGCCCCCGTTTGAACAACAAGTGCAGTGCTGTTTTGCACAGACCTTTTCCTCTCCCAATTGCTGAGAATGCTGTGAGCCTTTATCTCGTGCCTGCTGGCCTGTCAGAGAAGCTGGCCTGGCTCCCAGCAATCTTTCGCCCGAGAGGGAGCAACACCTTGTCAGAAGAAGTGAGATCTGAAGATCTGCTGATGCTGGGCAGAAGGATCAGGATCCTGGAGGCGATCTGAAGTTGTACGTCTCCAAGACTGACAACCAAAAGCACCTCTTGTGAGGATGCAGGTGACAGACTGAGCCAGGAAGAAGCTCAGCTTTTAGTTTACTTTCCATCTATTTCTCTGGACCTCCTGCCCATTTATTCTCATTGTTGTCACTCATGGAAGCACCTGTTTTCAGACTCTAATGAGCTTCCCATTGCTGCCACAAAGGCAGGGCCATTTTATGGGCTTTTGTTAATAGGTCACTTGAGATGGGATCCTTATGGCCAACCAACTGGCCTTCCCACGGTTCCCCTGAGGGGGTGACATCTCACTTCCCAGGAGTTCAGAAGAAATGCTCCTTTTTCCTAAACAAGCCTTGTTTTAGCAAAATGATGTTCTGAAGTTTCCTGTGTCCATATAAAGGAAAAGATAGGCTAGTCTCCTTCACTTTCCATGTTTAAGTTGTTCAAAGGCCTATTTTGCTTCCCAGAAGCTACCTGACCTCAAATAGTGGTGATGAAAGCAATGAGAATGTTGTCTTCCTCTTATTGCTGGCAGGGAAAGGCAGAGATCATCAAGAAGCACCTGGCATAAAGAAACCTCAGATCCCTAAAAGACCTGGGAATCGAGGGAGGTTGCAGCAGAGGGCTGAGGAGATGATTGTACAACAAACAGCATTCACATACAGCTCTTTATCACTGGGTAACTAAATAAATGCAGGAGTATTTTCATTGCACCTGTTTCAATTTCTCAAATTCCTCTTCTCTTTTGAAACACAATCTGAAGGCAAATTCTCTGGCATAGCATTAAGAGAGAACTGGTGCAAACAGACACATGCATCTTTCTCTGCTCCTGCTTTTGAGCAGAAAGTGATGCAGGGGGAGCTGATGTAGAAGAAGAAACACCTGTTGATCTTCTTGGGCTAGGGTTGATTGGCCCCTTCCTTCTTCCCTCTCTTCTCCAGCCTTCACAGGGCCGGTAAAAACAGTTGAAGGAGGCATGCAAGTGGGTGGGTTGGCGGTAAGAACTCTGATGTGAAAGAACCAGTACAGCGAGGTCAGTTCCTGTGAGAGATGGTGCCCACGGAGGGGAGCTGGCGTGATGAACTACAGTGAAGTGGCAGTTTCCCAGAAAGGAGGGAGAACATTCCAGAAAGAGGTGGGAAACAAGAGGCAGCATTGCCTGGTGTTGGAAGGAGGCGGAGGAAGAGAGTAACGATAGCCACTGCCTAGAATCACCCAGGGTATATCTGTTAGGGTGAGCGTAATAATAACGGTTTAGTCTGGCAAGATTCTGTCTGTTCTTTATAAGTAAATAAAGTACTGAACCGTCATTGGATTGTTGTATGTTATTCTTGGGCTAAGCCTGACAGTTCCTGCTTGAGCGAGTTGGTGAAGGTTGTAGAGCTGGTTCTCATTCTATCCTCCCTCATCATCCAGTGGATCATGAAGTTAATCTTAGCTTTTGGAAGTAAAGCAGGGGGGAAAGATGCAGAGCATGGCTTCAAGAGCTGTTTCCAGTCTCTTAATGACATATCCATTCTGAGTCACGTGACGTACAAGGAAAGCTGGTGCTCAATTTGCTCTCCTATAGGAATGTATCAGGGAACTTTCCCCCCCCCCAGACTTTTCTCCTTTCTAGCCCCAAATCAGTTGGATTTGGCCCATTGTTAAATTGAATCTTACTTTCTGCCAGACTAAACTTGGTTTTCTTCCATTATGCTTTTAGAAATGTATCCATGGATGGACAAAAAGGACAGAATTTTGACTCTGCTTCACATAATTACTTTTTAACATTCTGTCAGGTTGGAAAGAATAAAAAGACCATCCCCAAACCTATCTCTAATTCATTTTCTGCGAAATAGTATTACTGTGAATAATAGAGACATTCCAAAAGATTTCCAAATTGTTATGGGAGTATTCAATTTTTTAATTTTATTTTGGTTTGAATGTTGGTCTTAAGCTTTGTGGGGGTTTGGGGCTTGACATCATCGGTATGCTGATGATATTGATGGCAATGATGCTGATACCTCATTATTTCTTTTGACCCCAGACCATCCAAGTGAGGTTGTCAGGTTTCTGCCCCTGTGCGTGGAGACTGTGAGGGTTTGGATGAGGAGGAACTGTCTCCAACTCGGTCCTACCAAGACTGATTGAGTGTTTGAGCCACCTAGATCTGAGGATATTCCATCTTTGACCTTGGATGGGGTAGCACTTCCTTCTTCAAGGTTGGAACACAATCTGGGGGGTCTTCTTGGACTTGCAACTCCGGTTTGAAGAGCAGATGTCAGCTGTGGCCAGGAAGGTCTTTGCACAACTCCATCTGGTGTGCCAGTTGCATCCTGCTAAACTGCTCTTCCAAAGCCTGGGGAAAATCCCTCCCCCTCCCGATTTTAACAAAAAGAGCATGATTTTGCAGAAGTCTGGGCATCCAGTTACAGTGATCAAGTCTCTCCTCATTCCCTGCCTCCCCAAAGCAGACTCGAGAAGATTAAATAAGTAGATTTATTGTAGAGAATTAGGACGAGCCACGTACAAGAAGTTCTCCATCTAATAACATCCAGAGTCCCTCTGTGTGTGTGTGTGTGTGTGTGTGTGTGTGTGTATGTATGTATGTATCAGTCCAAGATGGGAGTCATTTCTAAGCTGCAAAAGTTTCTGCCATCTGTCTCTTGTTTGCAAAACAGCCTTTTCTGTCAGAGATTCCCCTTTCACCAGCTTCAGCCCTGACATAGCCTCCTTCTTGTGAGCAGATCGGATCGGATCGGATCGATGTCTGGATTGCGAAGGGATGCGTGCTTTTTTTTCACCAGCAGAGGGCGGTGCAGGGGGCTTGATGGCGAGGCAATTAACGGCCATATGCTCGCTCGGCTGGTTTTCTATTGAACACAAGTCATCTGCAAGAGCAGGGTGGTGGGAGGAGGGAAGGGCAGGAAAAGGGAAATACGGTAGAAATCATTGTCCTTTAATTTTAATATAAAATATTGGAGTGCCAGAGAAGACACCAGATGTGCATTGTTCAACACTTTAGGCGTGTGTGCTGCTGGCAGCTTTATGTATCGGGGTTGTGCTCGTTTCTGTATAAGAGAAATAAAGCGGAGCAAATCTGTGATTCAAGGATATCTTGAAAGGTTCACTGCACATTTGCCCACTTCGTCTTTTTCCCTCGTAGCTGAGTTAATTCCTGAGGTTACTGGATCCCCCTGGTGAGAGGGCTTGCGTGTCTGAGGCCTGTGTATGAAAACAATGGCAGCAATGAGGAGCTGACTCAGGCCCTCCAACGCATTGGCTTCATTTCACCAAAGTATTTAGATCAAAATCTCATCCGTGGAATGCAAATTGGAAGCAGATTTGGTCACAGTGACTGGAGGCAGATGTTCAAAGGTAATGTGTGTAGAAATCTCCCTCCCTCCACCCACTCAAAGATATATGATAATTTTGTTCCTCCCCAAAGGAACCGCTCAGCTAAGAGAGTTGGAAGGAGTGATGGAAGCTGAAATGTTAGCAAGACTGTTTGGCTTCCTTCCTTCAGCACCACTTTCGTTCAAGACATCTTTAATTCTAAGAATTATCAGAGGACCGTCTACTACCTAACAATATTATTTTTGAACGATAGTCCAAGACTGATTTAAACATATATTCCCATTAGAAGATATAGGGCTTTGAAATTCCCATCCAGACAATTCTGTCTTGTCCGTTTGGCAGAGAAAGAGAAATGAAACTTGCTAGAAAAGATGATATCCTAAAAATGTTGTTAGTGTTTCCAGCCTATTGCGGACGACTTTGTTTAAGGAAATGCTGATATGAAGCAGGTGTTTATTCATTGATGGTGTTTATTGCTACTGACATTTGCCGTGTCCTGCTGTTGTAAATCAATGAATACCATTGAGAAGATACAGATAAATTATTTTTGTGTTCTCCTACTCCCTTTCTCCGCAACTGGTCCTTAACCAAAGAAATGACAGGGCAGCCATGCAATCCCAGGAAGGATGCAGCTATTTTAAAGTGTTGAAGACAGATGCCATATTCATGTTTTGGTATGCTCTGAAGTACTTGCAATGTAATCCAACAGGCTGTATAATTCTAAAATCGTTAAGTTTTAAGGCTGAATTTTCCAACTACCACATTTTTTAAAATTATAATATATTTTATTGATTTTTGAACATAGTCATCTTAATATTTGGTAAACAGTGTGTTGTCTGGGTTTACATTTAAAAAACATTCACTAACAGTTGGTTTCTATGATCTATAATCCACATAATAGCTTTACTTGATTTCCTCTTTTTCCCATAATGTTATCTTTTACCAACCTTAAGTTAATACAATTCTTGTTGTTTTGGTAGATAACAATTGAGTATAATTTTTTTTCTAATATTTCTACAGATAATAATCACATCAATATAATATTTCTTTTCTATCTAGTCATTCTGGTTGCCTCATCATAGATCCTGTTTACAGTTCTTGTTTACATTTGTTTTTCCCACAATGTTTAAGACATTCTTACTGGTTAAGATTTTCTCAAAGTTAATTACATTTAAATATTTAAATCTATTTTTTCTCATGTAAACCATCCCAGTACTTTTACCTTTCTTAAGGAATAAATAAGACTAAAAAAAGAAAAATAAGAGTAAAGAAAAATAAAAGGATAGTATGCTACTTAAAATCCATGTTTCCTATAAGCTAATACATATTTGTTTCCAAAAATTTTCCATTCTTTTTTACCATAATTAAAAATATATTTAATCTTTAAATCTTCCATTTAATAAATCTAGTCATCTTTTAACTCTTATTCAAAACATTTTTTAATCCATTGTAATTTTCTTAAAGTCAATCACATTTAAATATCTAAAACATTTCCTTTATATAAGCCATTCCAACTCTTTTCTTTACTCATATCAAGAAATAAAATAAGAAAAGAGAAGAAAAAGAGAGTACTATGTTACTACCACATTTATTGCAGCTGAGGGGATGGGTTTCACAGAAGCAGCTGCAAATAAAAGGGAGAAACATTAGCTAGACTAGAGCACAAGAAGGGAAATGGGACATCTCCATCATCGCTAATTTGAAACTCATTTGTAAGCCAAATCCAGAATAACAATTCTTTACTGGGATCATGTCTAAAAATCTTTCCCAGGTATGGGAAAATCTTTGCCTCAGGTATGATAGCTGAGCTAGGATTTTTTTTGAGTAATAATACGCTCTAGATTTGCTGCAATTATTTGAGTAGCTACCATTGATTCCATCTTTCATTTCCAGTTTAACCTTATAATCATCCAGGAACTATCCCGATCAATTATACAAATAGGCAGAGATTTACACAGCACAATCAGTGCAGGCACTGTTCTTCCATGAGAGCAGGTCCATTTAGGACCAGGATAATAATCTCCATTCTTATTAAACTAGTTGCACCATATTACAACTTTGCTAGAATGGTCCATAAGTGGCATTTTGGCGTTTGATTTTTGTTGGAATGCTGGAGTCCCCAAATCTGAGGCAAGTGCAAGATAGTGGCTTGGTTCACAGGGGGAAGATACACTAGGAATGAACAAATAAGCTATGTCTAAATCTCAACCAGATATTCCAGTGCATCTTCTGCTCATCCTTTAGGTTGGGATTATTCAGCATAAAGTGACTTAATGTGGTCTCCTAATCTTTTAGTAATCTTTTATCTCAGAAGCAAAACTCACCGTGGATAAGGTTTCCTTTTTTAATATATACATTTTGAGAAGGAGCTTTCTATGTTATCTCGCACATATCCTCTATGGTTTCTGTTTGAGTTTCTTAACTGCTGAAAGCACCCTGAGCTTCTGAGAAGGGCCAGCATAGAAAGTTCTCGTTCCCTTTCTTCCATGTTCTTTGGAGCCTGAAGGGAAAAAGAACCCCGTTGGTAGCCTAAAAGAGAAAGAAAGAAAAAAACAACAACCCACCACTACAGACAATTTGTTTGCAAAGTCCTGTTTCCATGGTGACATTTATTGCGGCGTATGAATTAGTGAGCCCGTGAGCAAAGCTGTGCTGTGCAAGGAAGGGAAGCCTTTCCCTGCTCCCTCCAACCCTCCCCCCCCAGAGATGCCTCTGACAAGGCGGTTTTGCTGAGGGGGAATCCCTGCTTCCAACTGAGGAACTCCTGGCTTAGCCTCACCTGGCAGAGGGAAGTGGCTGAGGCAGCAAGAGATCAAGAAGATTCCCCGGCTGGATCCTGGGTCTATTTGCAAGAAGATAAGAAGATCCAAGGGCTGGTACCCCAAGCAGAATAGAACCGAATTCCACAGAGGGCTTGGGATTTTCTTTCCAGCCCCTGCCAGTACCTTCAGATTCATTCTCAGTGATTATAAACATCTCTCCCAGAGCAAATAATTATGGAATTAAAATCCAATCCTTTTGGTCCCTTAAGAGCTTTAGCCAGTCTGTCAGTGGCTCTCTGTGTTAGATGGGAAAAGCCAAGGCAAGGAAGCAGGATGCTGCCTTATGTACGGCCTCATCAGTAGTCCGACCCTGAGTGAGTTCCCTAGAGCCTTTCCTACCCTGGAAAATGTCACCTGTGTTTTTAGGCCCAGCACTCAACCAGCACCCCTATGAGATTCGTGGCTGTTTTATGCACTCTTTGAAAGGCAAGGCCTTGTTTGTTTTAACTAGAGTTATGCTGTGAAGATGCACACGAGCTCATTAACACTGGGAGACGAGCAGTGGTGGGATTCAGCTGGTTCGCACCACTTCAGCAGAACCGGTAGCTAATTTTTTGTTGCCCAGGCCCAGAATGGACTTCCAGAAGTGGCATCCACACAGAGAACCGGTTGTTCACATATTTGAATCTCGCCACTGGAGACGAGGAATAGCTTCAGAACACGCAAGGCTGTCTTACTGCTGAAATGAAGCAGATGGCGGAGATCCTAAGTTGTCCCAAATGGGATTATGCAAACGAGCAGGGTGGTGTACACAAACTCCATCACAGTCACAATTGGCAGGTACCCAGATCTGTGTCCTGGCAGAGGCCACACGTGAACGAACTTTCCCTCTTGTGCCATCTGCTCTGATGAGATGCATCTTTCAGAAGCTCCTTTTAGACTTTTTCCAGGCCTTTACTCGCAGTAGGGCCTGATACACATCTACCCAAATATTTAATAGCATGGAGCAACTTTCCCTAATCAGGTGCCCTGCATGATGATTATTCCTGTACCCTTATTGTTTTTATTACACTCAGTTCGAAAGATTAATTAAAAGGACAAGTTCTTCACCCTCGTTGCATTATTCAGCTTGAAGGGCTGATTCTCTTTGAGGATGCCAGATGTTGTACAGAGATCTGTCGATTATGCCTGGTTCAGATCCTTGATGCAAGATGTTATTTAGTTCAAAGCTCATTCCCGTCTCTTTGCTCACCTAGGGAGAGGCTTTGTTCTTGCTTCTCTTTGGGGGAACAACACAGCCATCCTTTTCATTTTGTCCCCAAAGGCCCAGGGCTCCCCCACCTTAAAAAGAAATGAAGCTATAACCTTTGAATTAGCTTCAGCAGTACATAAATCCAAAAAATTACAGCACTTCAAAACATACTTAAGATCTGGGTTAAATCCAAGAATAGAAAGCAATATTTCGCACAGGATCACTTCTCAAGCCAAACTCTGTTTCGCCATAGATTTTAGCAATCTAAATCACTCTGCAGACATTTTTTTTTCCACTTTGTACCGAGATCAGACAGTAGCCTATTTTTTTTGTTCATCAATCTAAGCATTTACATTTAAGATCATTCTCATAAGCAAGTTCATTGCTTTTGATATGCATCTGAAGCATTTCTTTTCCCTTTGCTGTTAGATATTTGGAACGCAATACTACCCAGCCTGCAGAGGGAAGGAGCCACGAGTTTAGTCTTTGGGAAGTGATGGATGAAGCTAATGTGTGCTACAGGAGCACATTTATACTGCAATGATTTTATGATCCTTATAATAATGCAGTCATAAGAAGCATTACAAGCTGGGTTCTATCCGCTCAGTTCTTCGCATAACGTCCAGAATGCTTAGCTTTGATCTTGGCTGGTGGTGAAAGGGAGGTGGTGTCATCTGATCCAAGATGGTGAATTCAAATACAAACACAAAAAGTTATCTTCAGACTGTAAAGTTTTCCATTTCAGCAAATAACTTGAGAGATTTTCACTGATGGTAAAAGATCATCTTGACATTGTGGCTATCTCTTACTTGCTTACATATTTTTTAAAAGCGTAACTTAAGAATTTTGATTACAATAGTAAAAACTAAGACAAACTAAACTTAGACAAAGAGAAGGGAATGAAAAGTCCAGGAAAAAAGAAAAAGAGAAGAATGTAATAAAAAGAAAAGAAATATATAAAGAAGTGACTTCCAACCTTCGTCACAACAAGTGTAAACATATTTCACAATTCTTTACCCCCTGTAAGGTTACAATAGGTATCTCTTCATTCCATATCCTATCCCTTATCTATAAGTGAATTCATAAAACATTAACTTTTCAATCCTGGGCTCAGCAAAAAATCCATAAGGAGTTGCCAGAATATTGCTCTCCCCTAAGTCTTATTTCAACCTCGATCAAATAAACCCACTTTATATTCTTTCCTTTTACTTTTAACAGTTTTAATCTTTATTTAATCAGTCTTATAATAAGATTAAATTTCTTTTCAATTTTTCTTTATCTCATTACACAGATTTCTTCAAGGCTTTAACAAACCTCTTTTATAAATCCAATAAAAATAATTTTGCAGGTCATCTTTTGGTTTGTCATTTGTATTTTCCTTTTAATTTTTAAAACTTCAGCCAGTTTCTTTTGTAAAGACAGTAAAGTGTCCTTTTGCAAATCATTGTCTTGGCCGGTTACTGTATTTGTAGTTCCATTCTTGGTACTTTCTCTGTCTTGTCAGATAAATTCATTCCACATCTATCATTCCTTTATTAGAATAGTTTGGATATAGTCTATCCATAGAAGCATACACCATTGCTGACAGTGTTGTTATTATAATACTGTAATTTCTGGCTTCATTCTTCAAAGAACTCTCTTAATGTTATAACATTTTGTGTCATTATGTAATTCCTAGTATTAATTGACATCAAGAATAGGCTTGAAATATTTTTCTTTCTGTGAGTCCCAAGGAAGATCCAGCAACGTATCTTTGTAATGGCTTTAATAGCCAGGATAGCAAAAATAAGTACTTAAATGACAGGCCATTTATTTATTTTTTAGTTAATTCCAAAATCTTACAGTAAATGTCAATATCCC
This sequence comes from Azemiops feae, assembly GCA_023970755.1. NCBI lineage: Eukaryota > Metazoa > Chordata > Lepidosauria > Squamata > Viperidae > Azemiops > Azemiops feae. The sequence continues at coordinate 58,803 of JALGBA010004297.1, read as the reverse complement.
AAATTTATCTTGACCCTAAATCCACTTACAACATTCTTAGATCAAAATCTTATTTAGCTTTTTGCTGTTTATTTGAAACTCTTAAGTTTCTAATTAATTATTCTTTTGTTCAGAGTTGAAGATAAGCCTTTCATTATGAAGGTCTCTAATATTTTTAAGAAGGTTAATAGGCATTTTTCAAAAGTGTTTAGAAAGTGAGGTTTGCAAATTTAGTGCCCTTTAAAAGGCACCGCTGCAGCTGTGAGCAAGATGGTTGATTCCTTTATCTCCTGCTGGTCAAACTCATGAAAATTGCTGTCCTGCAATCTCCTTGCAAGGGGTAGCTATCCAGAGCATATATGAGCAATCTCCTGTCCTCTCCTTATCTGGATAGGTTTCAGGGAACTGGTCTACTCAAGGTTCCTTGGGCTTTGCTGCCGTGGTCAGCTCTGTGAACCCAGTTCACCATACCTTCTCTGGAAATCTTGCTTGCTTACATAATAAAGACTTAGCATTTGGTCTTAATTTCTTGATTCTAAAGGAGTTCTTCATTATAATCAGTGCTTTTTTTGTAAAACAAAAAGGTGCCGGAACTCACGCATGTCATACAACCCGCCTTGCCTACCCTACAAGGTTCCATCCAAAAAAGGTGCCGGAACTCCGTTCTGTGCGTTCTATGACAAAAAAAGCCCTGATTATAATTAATGATCAATTAAACCCTAGATAAAACTGAGGCTTTCCCTCTTCCTTTTTAATTCCCAATCTTAACCTTTCTGTTATTCTTAACCCAACAAATGTCTGATCAAGAGCACAAATCGTACTGTAAATGTTCTCTGTGAGCATGTCCACTCAGTTGAGTTACAATATGCCATTTTAATCTGTTTAATCTCTTTTCTGGACTGGAAGGTGATGCCTAGCTTGTGGATGCAGGGTTCTGCCAGACATGATGTGGCTGTTGGCTGGACATGGCAAGACCTTGTTTTTCGCTCCGACCTTGGCTCAGACATAACTTCACTTTGCTTCAATCAGCAAAGTGTTTACACAAGCTGGGCTAAAATGCTTCTTGTCAAACATTCAGTCATTTTAAGGCTTGGCCTGCCCAAAGTATGAATTGGATAACTTTTGAAGGATGGCTTGCTCCATCTCATTTCTCTATTCCAAATTTAAACCTGGCCATGATTCTTTAGTAGAGAGTTTTGGGCAACAGTTTTAGTATACTCCAGAAGGATTTGATTATATAATTGCTGGTATTGAGTTATCAGGCTTAATAAAAATTGATCCCCAGAATCAGTGGGGAAAGTGGGGGAGACATGCCCTAATAGTTGTACTGAGAGTCTACTTCAAGTGGTTGGTACAAAGCTTTGCAAATAAAATAGGAAAAAATGGCCAGAGATGCTGCCTTGTATTTAATTGGTCCCACTAGGATCAGACTGTAGGGCTCATCAACTTGATCGGAAACATTAAATCAACTCTAGCAACAACAGCAAATCAACTTCATAGGAAGACTAGTACTTTTATTAAGATTGACTACAATAGCCTAATTGTGACGTACTCCCTCCCTTTCCTTATACTGCGTCTGATGAGTCATTTCCAGATATCTCATTTCTCAGGCCTTCAAAAATGTTAAAGTCCCTTTTGCCTAGCTAATTGTTCTTGCATATTTCTATCAAGGTTGTTTTCCTTACTCTCTGCATAAATCTCCTGATGACCACACAAAGAAGCCAAAAACAAAACAAAAACACCCATTGGAAATTAACAGATTAATCAGCTTTAAAATCATGAACTAAGCATTAATGGCAGCATGGAGCTTATACATTGATGTACTGTGGAAAACTTGGTTATTTCTGTGGTTTGCAGCCGAGTGTGTTATTTCACATTAAACAATGGATGCCTTCTTCCCAATCGGTAGTTTCTCTGGTAAAGGCAGGCTTCCAAACCAATGCAATTGGTTTGTCTCACATGCTTCAGGAACTACTGGGGAATGGGCAGCAGCTGAGAAGCAGTATTAGACATTTGGGCCTTCTACTGTTTTCTTTCCAAGTTTTAAGCAAAAACAAAACCCAAAACAAAAACAAAACACCACCCTTGTAGACACCTTTAAATGGGGCTCTTTTTCCAACTAGTTCAACATAGCATGCAAGTAAACTATTAGCATTATGAAAAGTTCAGATCCATGGCCACACTGTTTACATGGGGCAACACCGACACAAGCTGTTAACTTTATGGAATTTTAGCAATGGAAAAACAGTTCTTATCTAGTTTAAAATTAGGCACCGCATCACAACTTGACTCAAGCAGAAATTTGAAGTGTGCCAAACCAGAGTACTAAAGGTCAAGAATACATATCAAGTTTAAATCCAACATAATTGGGCAGTAATTTATAATTCCACTTCAGCTATGTCCAGTGCATGCTGAGTAGAAGGTAATTGCATAAAGGGGAAGATTGGGGGATGGAACTGCCAATCAACAAATGGGAATGCAAGGTATCTCTTCCTAGTTTATATTCCAGGAAAAAGAGGGAACTGGAGAGGGATTTGGAACATATGAGAAGAAGAAAGGTTTGAGAGAGGCTTAGAGCCTTGGAGCTATACTATGACAAACACTTCTGTGTTTAAGGGGATTATGAGCAATAGCAAGAGCGCTTTAGACTTATATACTGCCACATAGTGCTTTACAGCCCTCTCGAAGCAGTTTACAGAATCAGCCTCTTGCCCCCAACAATCTAATTTTACCGACCTTGGAAGGTTGGAAGGCTGAGTCAACCTTGAATCAGTCAGGATCGAACTCCTGGCAGTGAGAATGCAGTCAGTCTGTAATACTGCATTCTAACCACTGCACCACCAGGGCTCTTATAGCATATATGAGCCCTATAACCAGAAAAGAGCAAGGGATATATCTCTACCTGGGTTCATACATTGTGTTAAACCACAGTTTTGTAAACTATGGGCTGATGATTCATATCCCTCTGTGAGGAAGATGGGTGGTTTTAAAACTTGATAATAATAAAAAACAATTGTGTTTTCACATTGCACTAAAGCACCAAAGAACAAGCCACATTATAACTTAGAAGGATATATGAACCCGGTCAGGGTCTTCCAGTACTGCCTCATGGCTCTGGCTCATAAAGGTTGGCCTCCCTTTTTCGGTGTCACTCTTCTGATCTATTTGGCCCATTACTGCCCAGATGAATCCGGGGCCCTTAAGCCATGTTGGAATGAGATTCTCCAGAATTCCTTGTTATCATGAGGGATCCCAGTTGGAAACAGCTAGCCTGCTCTGGTTTGGCAGCAGCTTTCCAGTTTTGGAGAAGTGCCTTTCCCAACCCTTTCTGGAGATGCTGAGGATTAAATTGGGACCCTCTGCATGCAGATGACTTGCTCTACCGATAGTTCAACAGTACTGAACGCCAGAGTTTTGTTTTAATTAATTCCACAAGATGACATGGCTTTCACCGAATCACTTTAACTTACTCAGCTGGCCCATTTCATGTTATCTTTGTTGCAACAGACATGCCTGGACAAAAACAACAAAATAAAACACCTGAGGCTTGCTATCTGACAATTGCCTTGTTGGTTGTTCCATCATGCAAGTTGCTAGTTGAATGGGAATGAATGGGAAACATTTGATATCCACCTCCCCCCCCCCCAGCAATTCTAGAAGATACCTAAACCATCACGGAAGCGCGAGGCATAGATATGGGTTTTTTTCTTTTTACAACATGGTTTCTCATATATTTTTTCTTGCCAGGTGAATTCTGAATTGCTTCTCAAATGAGTGATGCTCTGGAAAGCTTCTGGAGCTTACTCACCCCAGGCCCATCTTCCTGCCCTTCTGCTCCCCTGCAGTATTGCTGCAAGAAGGGACGAGGGAGGTAAATTAAATAAAACTTCCAAGTTCCCAAAGTGGCCTATTTTGGCAGGGCTATGGAAGGACTTTGCCTCTCTGTGCCAGCAGCAAGAAAAGAGGTTTCGTATCTGTTAAATGTTTGGGACTAAAGCTAACAGTTTAAAAAACTCTCCAATTTTATTCTTCAATTACGTGCTTTCTGTGAAGAGCTACCAACGTAGAATTAACACCACTCTAAGAACTCGGTGGCATCTTCTGGATGGCCAGAATAGCAGATGTCCTGAGCATTATTGAGGTTTCAAGAGGTACAGTATGTGATAATTGGATGTCACAGGTCAGGTAAAACGGTTATGGGATTTTATTTGGCTTTAGCTTAAAATATGCCGTGAACTCTGCTACTATGATTTTTTTTGGCTAAACCAAGGTTTCTGGATAAATGCTATGAATGGGTAGTGCTACTGTCGCTTAAAACGTGGTTAAAACAAACCATGCTTTTTTTTACAAACATGCGCAACCTGACGCCCCTAAGTTGCAAGCGTTCCTGCAGGCCTTGAGTTTTGCCCGCAAAGATCTTCTACATGTTATTAGTAAAGCATAGTGTTTAGGGTGGCCTAAGGAGGACATTTGAACAGTGCAACTGGAACACAATCATTTGTGCTTGTGTGTGTGGCTTCAAGTCAGTTTTTGACTCCTGGCAACTGCCAGGACAAATCTCTGCAGTTTTCTCGGCAAGGTTTCAAAAGTGGTTTGCCCTTGTCTTCTTGTCTATGGAGGTCTATGGAGTTGAAGAAGCTTCTTGGATGAGAAGCGAAACGTCTTCAAAGAGAAAAAAGAAAGTCCGGTTGCTTTGTGAAAAAGCACCTTTGGGACCCTTGTCTTCTTGTTCCTTGGACTGAGAGAAAGTGAATCGACCAAGATCACCCAGCTGCTCTGTGCCTCACATAGGACTAGAGCTCATTGTCTCCTGGTGTCTAGCCTGAAATCAAATCTGGTTTTTATTCTGATTCCGCCCAATATTTTTTGGAGTGTGACCCCTTCCAGCACACTGTTCAAAGGGCAAATATGGCTATTGGTCTGGGATGAAATGGTTTTTTTTTTTAATTATTATTTTTGGGGCTTTCAAACCAGTGTTGACTTCTGATCACTGCCTGGACAAACCTCTGCAGTTTTGCTAGCAATTTTTTTTTTTAGAAGTGATTTGCTATTGCCTCCTTCCTAGGACTGAGAGATGCCCAGTGACACCTCACAGCAGCTGTGGCCATTTGTGGATAGTGAAAAGGGAATGTTGGGAGTTATGGCCGAGTAACTTCATCCAAATAACTACATGTCCCACAACCTGGACAATGGAGATTATCCAAGAATGTGAGACAGACCAAAGAAATGAGACCTTTGGTTCCACCAGCCGTGTGATCCATGCAACAGAATGCTATGCTATGTGCAGTGCAAAAATATTAATAAAATAATAACATAGCATGGCGACTTGGAAGGGGTATAAGTTACCATCCCCTCCATCTGCCAATTGCCTGCAATGCCCAATTTTATTGGTAGTAATTCACAGAGGGTGCGTTCCAGATAAGGAATTATTCCATTTCTTCCCTCCCTCCTTCCTTTCTTTTTTTCCTTTTCTTCCTTTCAGAAAAAGATGCTCAGAAGTGGTTCTTTTAAGTTACTGCCTGAACCCATTGATTCCTGTCCTTTCTCAGGGCCCTTCATCTCCTTTACAGCAACATTTTCAACATGCAATGAATACCATTGATCCTTTTTCCCCCCTCCAGGCTTAATGTGTTTAGTTTTCATTTTGGTCTTCTTATATCTGTCTAGCTTCCCAAACACTTATGGCCTCCTTTTGAATTCTTTCCAATTCGTTCACCTTAAAAATTTGGCCATTAAAAAAAAGACACACACACACACACACACACACACACACACACACACGAACTATCCGTTTCCCCAGTCTGGAGAAAAAAGCTTGGTTGTGTTGGTTGCCACTTCTGGTGTTGTTGTTGTTGCTACTACATACAGTCCCAAAAGGCCTTTTGTATTCTGGAAAAAAAAACCCTGACATGTTTGGCCTATGATCTTCTTTAACTTCTAATCTCTTTGGGTATTGCCAGTTTTCTTCAACTTGGTAACTATCATCAAGTACTTATTTGGCTCAATAGAATAGAATAGAATAGAATAGAATAGAATAGAATAGAATAGAATAGAATAGAATAGAATAGAATAGAATAGAATAGAATAACAGAGTTGGAAGGGACCTTGGAGGTCTTCTAGTCCAGACCCCTGCTCAAGCAGGATAACCTATACCATCTCAGATAAGTGACTGTCCAGTCTCTTCTTAAAAACTTCCAGTGTTGGAGCATTCACAACTTCTGGAGGCAAGTTGTTCCCCTGATTAATTGTTCTAACTGTCAGGAAATTTCTCCTTAGTTCTTGGTTGCTTCTCTCCTTGATTAGTTTCTAGCCATTGCTTCTTGTCCTGCCTTCAGGTGCTTTGGAAAATAGCTTGATTCCCTCTCCTTTGTGGCAAACCCTGAGATATTGGAACACTGCTATCATGTCACCCCTAGTTCTTCTCTTCATTAAATTAGACATATCCAATTCCAGCAACCGTTCTTTGTATGTTTTAGCCTCTTCAAATCTAACCACATCCTATTTGGTCTCGTGATCTTAAAATCTAGGCAGCTTCTGCGTTAAAAACAGACGCTCCTCCAGATAACCAGATCTTAAGCCAATCAGTGACAATCAGTGCAGATCTTTCAATATAGGTGGCAATAGGATTGTTTGTTAATTAACAGTTTATCTGGCACACTGGCTGTGTTTCCACAATATAATCAAAGAAATGATCTAAAGGTTGTATTCATTCAGTATATTACACTTGTTAATGCTAACTTTGGTTAGTTGGGTGACATTTCATATACTATGCAAATCTAGTTCAATGTATTACGCGAACTCAGAAAATGAGTTATATGAACCCTACCATCCTGTAATAATTTAAACTTCTAGAATCTAGATATTATTGCAGGGGTTGTTCTATTGCACTGCAGTAGCTGTGCCATGATGTCATCAAGGAAGGATGACTGTTGCCAATTCTGAGTGACATCAGAATAATTACAGTTGGCTTTATAGAATGCTTTGCTGTAGGTTCATGCATGAACCTTAGATGTGTCTTGCTGAGATGATGCAGTTCTACCTGCTGACATGCTAAGTTTAAGTCATCTCATAGCCTCATCCAGCCATTCAGTTGGCTGCACATCCCCAGAAGTCTCTCCCGAAATTGTCAGAAGAGACTTCAGAAACAAATAGGATAGAGCTTCCCAAGGCAAAAAGAGGCACTCCTTCCAAGTTTTGTACTAGCAATGACAGTCTGATTTTCACCATCCCCTTCTTGACTAAGCTTGTTACATTAGTGGTTGCCAACCAACTTCAGGCACTTCTGGGTGAACTTTTCTTACTTTTGTGCCTCATTTGAAACAAAAACAGCCGTGGTCTCCCTATGAAGTCATCTTCACCAAGAGCCAAACAGAAGAGAAAGTGCAACCTCTTGATTCTTTTGAATGTCTCCAGCCTATCTGGACAGGGTTGATTATCTGAGTTGGAGCAATACTTTATAATGTTTCGCTCTTATTCAGCTAGCCATTTTTAGAAGATGCTGCTGGAGATTTCAGCTCTGTTTTGTTGCAATTGTGTTTTGAACTCCGGGGTTCAGTTTCATCACTACTCTGTTTAACAACTGCATTGACCTGCTGGAGGACATCATCCGGAGATAGCCACTGAGAAAAAGATTGCACCAGCTTTATACCTCTGACCTTTCCATTCAGGCAGTTGGTGTCTTTCATTGAACACCACAGTGGTCTGGATGAAGGCCAGTAAATTGAAGCTTTGTCTAGCTGAGAAGGAGGAACCGGCCATGAATGATCTATTGATCTAAGTGAGTCATGTCCAACCTGTTCTGGAGAGAACTGCATGCCCTTTGAAAGATCAGGACAAAATTTGGGTCTCTTCTTGTTCCTGTTACTGTCACAAATAATTTTGATAGCAAGAAGAACCTTTTTTTTTTTTAATAAATAATTTTTATTACCATTTTCCTTTATACAACTCTAATACATATTCAGCAGACTGTGTCATTTTTATATACTTCGGATCAGCATTCGATACAATATATACACTATATACATTCAATATCTAACCACACAGTAGCCTTATGTATATTTCCAATTTTTGTTTCTATTATCTATCCAAGTATACCATTTTTCCCAAACCGCGTAAAATTCCGAATCGTCTTTTTCTTTTAGTTCTAGCGTGAGTTTATCCATTTCGGCACTTACAGCAGCTTGGACCTAGTCTACTCATAGTAATGACCATTCCAGGAACATCTTCATTGCATGATTGCAATGCACTGGACATGGGACTATTTTGAACACAGTTCAGAAACTTCAGTGACTTCAAAATAGTGCAGCAGCATTACTAGGAATAGATAAGATCATACCGTTCAATTTCTGGACTCAGTCCAAATGATTTTTTTTAAAGCATGAACAGCTTGGGGTTTGACTATATCCATGTTTAAAAATAACTCACAAATATAGTGAGGGGGTTACATGGTGAAATGGAAAAGCTCCTTCCTGCCTCATTGTGCCATCACTCATTAGTTGGGTAACAATATTTTCATCAACACATTTTGTTAACTATTGATAACCTATCCTAAAGAAAGAAAGCAAAATAGTAAAATACAATATAAATAATCTGGAACTTAAATACGAGCTAACTAGTCAGTAAAACTCAGAAGGATATACAGCATAGTAACGTAACTCAAAAGCCTGGGGGAAGAGCCAGATTTTCACTTGCTGCTATTACAAAATCCCCTCTCCCCCCTATGTGTGTGTGTGTGTGTGTGTGTATCCCAGAGGAATGGCATTGCATAATTGGCCAAAGAGATCTCCTGCATCTCGCAGTAATGGAATGCCAAGACAATCCACAAAGTATACACAGGAAGAGGTATTCCTTTTGAGGATTTTCAGATTGCTTAATTTAAAAGATGGAAGTAACTCAAGAAGGCTGTATAAATACAGTCCTCTAAGAACTCCTAGAATAACTTCTGTCTTACCAAGGAGTCCACACCATATTGATATTCTGTTTGTTCACATATTCCACTCTAGCATTACATTTAATTTATTGGTTCTGTATAGAATCGTCATCTTAAAACCCAGAGATAAGGACACATGTTCCATCCACCTGTTTCTTTCAGGGCTTTGATTTCTGTTCCCTCTGTCACCTCAAAAATTCAGTTCAAACTGGCAGAAGGGCATAATTTGGGTGTTTTTGTCAGATATTTTAAAGGAGGCTTCATATTCTAAATCAGAAAGTCGTATCTTTTTGACTTTGATTCCCAGTTGATGCAGCAGTACGGCTGTGACAAGGAGCTGTTGAAATTATATTCCAAAAATACTCAGAAAATTTCAGATCACCTATCATTTACCTTAAAGCATCCAGAAGAGTATTGGGGTTCTTCAGAAAGGCATTCCCATCCAGAAAACCTCAGAACCATCACATGTGTCAGCATTTGCAGAGCTGTTCCATAACAAGACAAACAAGTTTGTCTCTTTGTTTACAATATATTTTTATATCAGAAAGTCAGCCATAGTTTGCCTAAAATCTGGATGGAAAAGCATTATGGTGCTGGCTCCAAATGACTTTTAGAAGCAACTTTGTTAATTGAGTTACACTTTTTGGTAACTGAAAAAATCCTTCAAGGCGAGCCTGATTAATTTATCAGTGTGATCTGTCTTGCACAATCAGCTGAATTGGAGCTATCTCTATGCACTGATGGGATTCACATATTATATTAAGTCATAATGTGGTTTGGTGACTCACCCTATCTATAAATCTAGTCATTGTGGTTTGTAACAATGATGTTAGCGCAACCCAATCAATTTATTCAACTAACAATGGCTTAGCAAAACAGGGATTTTCCCCGTTTTGCTAAGCCACTGTGGGATATCAGAGCTCCTTCTAAGGGAATTGTGAAATAGTAAAATCCTATTGATGTGTACTTGCTTCCTCGCACTCCTAACGTTTCATGATTTTTTGCAGAAATAGATCTACCTAGTTATTTTTGCAATAGAGATAAGTGAAACATACAATGCACACTAACTTTCTCTTCTTTGTTTTATATGGCTAATCTTTTATAAATGAGAAATATCTACATCCTATTTCAATAACAATGGAGTATTAAAGTGGTTGTCAACCTGTGGTCCACAGACCCCTTGGGGGGGGGGGTGCAATGTCACAGGGGGTCCTTGAAGGCTTGAAGAAATGTTATTATTTAAATCTTGAATTAAGTCTTAGAGGTCTATGGACATGGTCTGTGGCCACAATAGGTATTTAAAGGGGGTCCATGGTGAAGAAAAGGTTGAGAACCACTGGAATATCACAGTAGATTTTATAGCTGGCCTCTGTTTTCATAATCTATAACATTTGCCTTCTTTGAAGTTCTGCATTGTGCGATCTCCTCTGTTATAGATACATGGATCCTTAACAGACCCAAGAGAAGCTTTTATTTCCAAAGGCTAATAACTTGCAGCCCGATTACCTAAATGTGGAAAATGTTTCACCAAGCTCAGGATGGGATTTCTTATAGGCCTGAAGTATCTACTGTATGCTTTCAGACTTGCCTATTTATAGCAACAATCATAGCCTTGATGTCTTGATTTACTCTGATCTATCCGGCGTCACTGTGCCAGCCTGAAAAAAAGAAAGCCATTCTTTGCTGTCCACATGAGACAGCTTCTCTAATTCTGTTCTCCTTATCTGATGTTTCTGCATGTGTTTTTTCTTAAATTTTGGGCTCTTATTATTAAGGTATGCATTTATATTTGGCTCTTGGTCCCTTGACTCTGTGATTGTTTTCACATCCATAAAAAGTATCCAGGTCTAGCTATTCACACCGCATACTAAACCTGGGCACTCATTCCACCCATTTTCTGGACTCGTACAACCACTGAACCCTAAAATAAGAAAGTTAGGTATATTTGTACGACAAGCTAAGTCTTAAAAAAAAAAAAGTGAATAACAGCCAAGGTTAGCATGCTGTGCCAATGCATCTTTAGGTGTTTACCTGACTTAGTGTTATGTGAACAGAATCTCAAAGTTGCAAATTAGACACAGACACACAACTGAAGCAAAGAAGGTGAAGAGAAAGAAACAGAAAGAAGTAGCGAGCAATGTGTTACACAGGTAGGCAGCTTGGAAAGACAGGCCAGGGGAGTCATGCTGATCTTCCTTTCCCAAAATTCTTGGCTGAACAACTATTAGCCAATGGACGGATTCAAATGTCTTGCCTTTGTGTTTTGTAGTGTTGGGGCAAGAGTCAAAAGGAATACAGTTATGGATGGGCTGAAGCAAGCTCTTACCAAACTCCCTGTAGATGAACAGCAGGGAAGTCTTGGTTGATGAATGGGACCAAAGGGTGCATTTCTTCAATTTGCAATCCTAGGTCAAATGTTGCAAAACTACCACCTGAAAGAGAAATTAGCTATAGATCTGGGTTTTTTTTTTCTTCAGATCCTGACATGTAGAAATAGAGGGAATTAACTAGATCCTTGAATTAGTCTGTCTAAATATAGAAATGGCTCACTTTCTTTTAGGGTAGAAATTTGTTGCAAACATTATTTTTGTAATGATTGATATGAAAAAAGGTTGGATGCCTTTTTTATATATCCTTTCCCCAAATGTATTCATCTTTTTGGCAAACAGGTTTCACTAATATATCTATTTCTCATTCTGGTTATGGAACTTTGAGATGGGATACAAGCACAAGTTCACGGGAAAGAAAGAAGGAAGCAGGACCACCCAGATTTCCAGGTTTTTTCCCCTTCCCAATTCACCTAAAAGACAGTAAGAAACAATTTCAGACGAGCGTGGTCAGAACTGTGAAGCAGTTCCATTTTCTTGGCTTTAAGCCTAATAGTTTTGCATTCCTCCCGCCCAATAGAAAACCAGATGAAAAACTACCAATTGAACATGTTTTTCCTGCTTTCTAGTCCTAGAGCAACTTTATCTTAGCATACCTTGGCAAGCTATGAGAGTAACATATGCATTTGCTTCAAGTACTGTATATGTACAGTACATCCTTCTTGGTTGCTAAATACTAGAATCGGTCTCATTTAGATTTTTAAAAGGCCATCTTCCATCTTTCTCAGCAAGAGGAATAGGCAGTTGGCCTGGATCCAGCTGGTGACCCTCCAAGATTTTCTCATTTTCTATGAGAAAATTGATGCCCCATCATTCCATCTGCTTCAGTTAATAATTTGTCTCATGGTGCTTCTCCTTTTTAGTGAGTCTTCTTCAAGTTTTAACCCCAAAGGCTTTGTGGGTATATAAGTACCCATGAACTAGCAGCCTAACCTCCCATTCGAATACTTACTATTTGGCTGTCCAGTATCAAAGCTCAGACAAGTGGGCAAGTGCTTCTAGCTGCTGAGATGGTCTTTGAAATATCTGAGCTGTCAAACCTTTGAGATTTGAAAGATTGCCACCGACAACACATATTTGCCCAGGAAACAGTGTCTTTTTTGTATTTAATTCCCCGCCCCCCATGTGGATATTTTTAACTGCAAAATTCAAAGATGTGTGAAAACCAAATGATAATTGAAGCTGATCTGCATATTACTTTCGGAACTAGGTCAAGTCATATTAAAGTGAAAACAAAATGAATTATGCCCTCACTTCTAATTCCTGTGCCTTCAGTAGCTGCAGTTCCACATGCGGTTCAACCAGAGAAAGAAGTGGATGAACTAGAAAGCATAGCATGCAAATAATATGTCAAGCTATTCTCCAAAGCGCCTGAAGGCAGGACAAGAAGCAATGGATGGAAACAAATCAAGCAGAGAACCAGCCTAGAACTAAGAAGAAATTTCCTAACAGTTAGAACAATTAACCAGTGGAATGACTTGCCTCCAGAAGTTATAGGTACTCCAACACTGGAGGTTTTTAAGAAGAGATTAGACAACCATTTGTCTGAAATGATATAGGGTTTCCTGCTTGAGCAGGGGGTTGGACTAGAAGACCTCCAATTCTGTTACGTAAACACTGCACTGACTCTAATCTCCACCAGATCTTGTCAGTAATGGAGATCTATTTCAATCACACCTAGGAAACCATTGTTTTCCTATTGTTGCATTAAATATTTTAAGTTAGAACTCTCATTATACCTGACTATTAGAACTTTTGGATGGAGCTGACTGGAGTTTGTAGCCCAAGCATCTGAAGTTTGCGAGGTTCTCCATTGTTACCTTAACATTTGAGTACACAACCTGCAGTTCAGAAACCACAGGTGAGCCCTTTCCAAGCTCATTAACTCTCCAGCCCCTTCTGTAGCTGCTGCCAATATTTTGTAAGTGCATTAAATGGTTGTTAAAGCTGGATAGATTGGGGGAAATCTGGATTATGAGGCATAATCCAGCCAAAACAGCAAACAGAATTGAAGAAAAATCTGGTTTCTCAGCTCAACATGCCTGCTTCTGCTTTGGCCTCCCTCATTTACCCTCTGATCCTGCGAACCTATTACTCCCAGGGCATTCCAAACAGCTATTTGTGCCCCTCAACCCGCAAAGCTGATGCATCCATGCTTTAAATGTTAGGTAATCGACTAGGAAAAAATAACTGATGAATATCTGAAGCATTTGTTCTCTTGATATAATCTTGGTGCAAGTCTGGCAAGCAGCAACTATTGTAACTAGGATGGCTTCTGGGCTACTCCTATATCACATTCCTGCTTACCCTCAAGACGTCCCCCAGTTTCACTCATCTGGGGTGCAAGATCTCAACAGGAGGCTGGATGGTCCCTAACCGACCTTTCCTTTGGGAAAGGAAGGCAGCTCTGGTAAGGTTGGCTGACAGCTCCCAATCCTTTGTTCTGAGTCTATTCCTGATCTTGGGTTTTGCAAAGTTACACTTACTTTTCCTCACTGTGTTGCAGCTTGTGTATAGTTTCAGGTAGTTTTAATGGACTTGTAATTGACGTGCCACAGGCTTGTGTATCAAGGAGAAAATATCAATACTTACCGGTAGCATCTTCTGCTGCTAATGAGGATTTGCATTTACTTCATTTTGGTTCCAGGGACATGATGTTCTACATCCCATCTCTTGGTTAGGATATTGCAGTCAGACCTTGTTATGCAGTATAATGCTAATGACAGGCAGGAAGCCAAGTCTCTTAAAATAGTTAATAACATTAACTTTGCTTAAGTAGTGGATAGAAAGTCGGGAGAGAAAAATCTGTCGTTTATGGTGGAGTGTAAGTAAAAAAGCACTCAACATCCAAGAGGGAAACAGTCGCCACTTTTTTAGATTTTACTAAATTTTCCTGCAGAGCTACAGCAGGGGAAGAGTTGCCTACAGAAGTGCCTGAGCTCACAAATGAAACCACACAACCTTCTCTACATGAAATTGGAAGCAGGTCTCAAGGCATGAAGGAGGCCTTATTCATGGCTAGGACTGGACTATCCCCCACCTTACAAAGGATGTCAGTTTTCTCTATCTAATCCATGCAGACAGCAAGGCAACCTAACTCATGTGGCTGTCTATAACAGTAGTCTTACTCATGGCACATGCCATTGTATTTCCATTGTTATACTACCAGATTTCTTTAAATGTGTTGAACTATGGCGTGACAGTGGCTCTTCTGGCTGCGAAAAAAACCCCAACCACCCTGATTCGTTAAACAGATTCATTAAAAATAACTTGTTGTCTTTCGGTATCAATGTGATCAATGCAATGCTGCGTCTTTGAAAATGCCATAACAGATAGAATAGCTGAAAAATGACTCTGGTGGCTAAAATGCCAATGAGAACTTTCTGCAGGCACTTGTGCACTGTTGATGAGATATTTCAGAATATCTTTCCAATGAAGGCTTGCTTTGTTTTTAAAAGTAACTCACATCCGGAGAACATAACATATCAACAAGCTCACTAAATAACTCAAACAGTGTCCTGGAAAATATTTGAATCTATGGCACCATATAGCAATAGCAATAGCATGTAGACTTATATACCACTTCACAGTGCTTTACAGCACTCTCTGAGTGGTTTACAGAGTCAGCATATGGTGCCCCCAACAACCTGGGTCCTCATCTTACCAACTTTGGAAGAATGCAAGGCTACGTCAACCTTGAGCCCGTCAGGATCAAACTCCTGGCTGGGGGCAAAGTTGGCCTGCAATACTGCATTCTAACCACTGAGCCACTTAGGGCTCCTACTGTATAGCTGTTTCAAAAGCAGGTGGGTGGAATTCCACCAGATGGGTACAACCTGCCAAACCAGGATCAGGTAGGCACTCGCCACACTTGCCAATATCCATATTGATCTCGTTTGCTGTGTAATTCAGCAGTGGCAACTTTGTCTGAAGCAATATGCATCTGGGATCCTGCACCACATAACATGCTAGTTGGCTACAGTTTTTGATATCCCATTTGTTATGCTCCTTTACTCCAGTGGAGGGAAAATAAACACTTTCCATCTCCATTGGACTAGATGTCCGAAAGCGACTCAATGCTTGAAACAGAACCCACTTCTTGCCACAGTTTTGCTAGTTCCTTCCTGCAACAGTAAAACAGGGAGAGCTCCATTCCTTCCTTTGAGGCAGGATACAACAAGGTCTGACAGTTAATGGCAACCTGATGGAAGCATTATTAGACTCCATCCACCTCTATCCTTTCTGAAAGACTGATTAAGGCCACCCACCTTGTACTAGCTCACAGCAGGTCCATTGCCTTGGACCATTCTGCCACTTCTCCTGAGGGTTCCTGCAACTACAGCAGGGCAGCTCCCTTTGCTTGAGGAGAAGATAAATCGCCACCAGGATGAAAGCTGCTTATTGCTGCAAGTCCTTGCTACAGATGAAGAACCGATGATACCACCTCCCACCAGTGTGTGTGTGTGTGAGTGTGTGTGTTCTCTTTTGGCCTCTTTGTAATACACAAGCCAGACCTTTCCTGCCATGTTTTCTGGCTTTGATCTTAAGCTTTGATACGAAAAGAAATTCATAGATGCACTAAACCCAACTGAAGACAAAATATCCTCCTGGCTCAGAAGAGATCAGAACCACGGCAGTAGGTTGCCATTGCCACCATCACCAACCCTTGCTAAGCTGAGCCCTCCCATAGGATAAGGAAGGCTAAGTAGGAGTTGCATCCAACCCTCGACACAATAAAATTAGTACAATATTAAGTCTGTATAGCTGAATGGCCAGTTAACAGCCTTTCCAGAAATTTACACCCAGAGAAACGGCAATTAACAAGATCCTCATGTAATAACAATAAAAATATACCCCACTCCAGCTACAATACTAACCACCTGCTATCTCAATGGGGGTTGAACCTGCTTCACTAGTATAGCAGCTGCCAGAGTGAATTGTGAGTTTGCTGAATGATTGATGCACCAGAGACAGTTCATTTTATGAGCTCTTTTGGGGTGATTGTCCAAAGGACAGCTGTTAGGTTGCTGGTGGCATCTGCAGGAACACCGAGAGATTCAGATAAAAGCAGTTACTAATAACATTACTTGCTGAGTATAAACATATACCTTCTCTATGAAGGGAGGTCTCACCTGGGCAGCTGTGCTAGTAGACACCTGGCTTCAAATGAAAGTTAAATGAGGTCACTTCCACCTTGATGATGCATCCAGCCTTCCCAAAACAAAAGCATTTGAAAGAAATCCTTTGTCATTAGATCTGCTCAACTCACAATGTGGACCACAAAGGAGCAAAATCCACGTCCTGCTCTGAGTTGCTCCAGAGCAGCCCAGCAAACCATTCCACGCTAAACTAACTACAGTATTTGCATTTCCCCACCCTGGCTTTACTTCATTTTGTGCTCATTAATTTGTCTGCAAAAAATGATTCCTCTCATGGGAGAACCGAAAAGTCCTCAAGCCCCCCCCTCCTCCTTGAAAGACCTGCTAAGACAGCAGAGTCCAGCATCTGGGAGGCTGGGTGAAGGGAAAGCATCCATTTATGGGGAGATGGCCTGTCTAAAAAAGCCACAGATCCTTAGCACCTCAGGAATGAACACGCTTCACAGAGGCTTCAAACACACTCAAAGGAGCTGGAAATAGTTTGACTCAGCTACCAAACCAGGACAAATCATAGGATCCCAAAAGCCCAGAACTGACCCAGAACAGTACAAAGGCTTCAGGAGCAGATGCCCTGAATTGATAGGCTCTTGAGTGCACAAAGAAGTTTGGCTAAAATAGATTTCTAGCCAACTCGTTTTTTCTCAGTATAAAGTATATAGTTACTGTATAAGTGCATGAAGTAAGCTATCATACAAGGTTGTTGCCTGGAAATGAGTGGCCTTTAAAATCAAATGAATGCATGCATGAATAAATAAGAAGGGCTTCCTAATAAAATAGTCCGGGATGACATGATAGATCAATCACCAACCAGCCAGCCACTTTTTAGTTTAGTGTGTGGTTAATTTATGGTTCAGTATATCACACGAACCATATCTAAGCAGTTGAGTTAACTGAGTAAAATATAATTAAATAGATCAAAGTGTTTTGCAAGCACAGCTCTATGTGTACATGGCCTGCTTTTGAAAATGGTATATTCTGAAGATTTGTCAGGGCAATACAGCCGCAACGTGTTTGGGGGTCACTGGGCCTTGGGATCATTGATGCTACATTTGCATGCCTCCTACCTGCCTTTCCTTCATAAAGCTTCAAAGAGGGGAAAAAACTATAATTCAACTGACCTTGGGTGGAAGATGAGATGGAAACTACATTCATAGCCCAAAGTTGAATACAGTCCAAGCTGAATAAGCTCATGCTGGCTTCTTGAGAGCTGTGGTCTCAACATTTCAGGAGAATGCTTAACGAAGAAGGTTTGCTGTAATCCACTAAGCTAAAGGATGTGCAACATAGCTATTATTCAGATGAGAGTTTGGGGTGATTTGCCTTGCTGAGGCTTGGTGATGAAATAATTTATCTCATTGAGGAAACTTCTTTCACCTCAACACTTTGATTTGCTGCTGCATCAGCAGTAAGGGATCTTGAGACATCTGCTATACATGTGTAGAAGCCTCTCATTGCTGATGGAAGAAGAGCTGAGCTACACAACCTCTTCACAAAGCAGCATTATTCAAAATAGAGCACCCCTTCCAAACCTTTGCACAGGCCCATTACACCACAAGCCTGTGATAGATCCCCAACTATAATCAATCTCCAAAGTCATTCTCAGGCATTTGGCATTCTAGGTTCAGCTTGGTGTCAAGTGCCGGGGAAATCAGGAGATTCAGGCAGTTCAAATGAGTATAAAGATTTATTGCAAGCTTAAGCTCTCTATAAGAATCTGAGCTACTAAGGGTCAAAGGAAGTTAGCGGGCATTAAGAATAGAAAGGAATTCAAGGTGGGCTGGACTTAGATCTCTTGTGGGCATGCAGGGACTCATAACTGATGATGTGTTTGACCCCTCCCTCAGGCTCATCTCCTATACTTGTCATCTCCTATACTTGGATTAATTAGAACAGCCTATTTATAAAATGGCTTATCCTGGCAAATTCAGTAGCCATACATAGACACTTTTTTGTGGCCTACCTGTCCTTTTTCTTCTTCCATGATGCTCCTTAAGCTGCTCAGATAGCTTTACGTTCCATTCTCCTGTGCCAAAGCCAGAGTTGATGACTGGGGCATTTCCATATTGGGCTGTTTTTATTCCCCAGTGCCTCCAAGCGAACCTGCTGAGAATACAACTAGTTAGTTAGTGCTGTATTTTCAGCTGACCAAGAAGATCTTGCAGAGATAATCCTTCATATTATCAGTACAAGTTACATGTAATCATTTGCTTAAAAAAAGAAGAAGCAGAGGATATGCTGCACCGAAAGCTACAAAGAGTTCATGGTATCATTTTTAATTTTCTTTTTTATTGAATTTAAACTCTTTTATTCCAGCGCTGCAACTCAAAATTGCCCTTTGCAGTAATCAAAAGATACAGGTTATAAAACAACAAAATCGACACTGCTACAATCAAAACCAAAATGAAAACCAAGTATTAAAAAATACACGCACTTAAAATCTTGGCAAGAGAGATGCATTCGCCTTTAAAAAAAAATTATAGACACACCGGTATGCCTTTCACCATCACACAGGAACGGTCCCTTTCTAGGTGCCTGATCCTAAATTGGTAGCATTGGGGGCACCTTCAGAATGGCCTCCCCTGCTGACCTAAGTAATGTACAGATTCAGAGCAAGAGAGCTCCTCCTGCAGATAATCTGGCTTTAAACTAGCTGAAAGGGTTACATTCTACTTAATATTGAACCAGGGAGGCAATCGATAGTCAGTGCTGATCTTTCAGCTCAGGCATCCTATGATCCCTCTTGCATCTCCTGGCTGCCATGCTTTACACCCGTTGCAATTTCTGGTTGGTTTTCAAGGCAAGACCTCTGTAAAGTGCATCGTGGCATGGATAACCCCAATTGGCTCAGGAAGGGTCCCAGTTATCAGACTTCTGCTATGACTGTACAAATACTCCCCCTGCATTTGTGCATTGTGCTAATCAAGTGACAACTGGAGGCCAAAGAGTACTTTTCAAACTGTGAGCCTGCTCTTTCTGGGGGAATGTAACCCCATCCAGAACATGTTTCGCTTCAATCTCAGAGTCCTAGTTTCTTCTTACCAACAGCATCTCCATTATGTCTGGTTTTTTTTGTGTGTGTGTTTTACTTTAGGCAACTTTGAAGAGTATTGGCTGCTTCACTGAAGTTAGATGATAGGGAGCAGTAGAGCTGGCATTACCAGCACATTATAACATCCTGCTTCAAAGTTCCAAATGACTTCCTGTAGAGGTTTAATGTGGATAATGAACAATATGGAAAACAAGGAAGACTCTGTTGTATTCTATATATGCCCATGAACTAAGTCAAACAGCTTCTTATCATGTCCTTGGAGGAAAAACTAGAACCTTTGTAAAACAGTGTCCCAAAGTTTGATCCCATCTGAGGGCCAAGAAGGATACCACTATTGATTATAACAAAAGGTATCAAAAGTCCAGAAAAACTAACAGGATCACATTCCTCCCATCCTGTGTAGTATCTGGAGAAAGTAATCCACTAAGGTGTCCAAGGGATTCTCAATAACATATCCTGGATCAAACCCCAGTTGATTTGGATCTAGGAAATTAGTTTTATCTTAGTGCCTCTGGAGATGCTAGACCATAACTTTCTAAATTGTGTTAACCCCAACTGAAACTGGCCAACAAACTTTCAAAATACACAATTGCTGCTGGTTCCACTGATACCACTGTGCCATACTGCTAACTTAGCTGATTGGCATGCCAGCTGTCATTTCTCAGTTCTGCTCTCAATTCTGGAAAATGTAACGATCGGTTCTCATGAGCTGGTACAAGCCATCTCCAGCACATCACAGACTCTAATACCTTCTGGGTCAAAAAAGGACTTTTTCAATAAAGCTTTACTGCTTCCTTTAAGCAAGTCAGTAACATTTCCTGGACTCAAGAAATGACAATTGCCTCCCTTAACCACAGAGCTAGTCCCAACTATGCTGATTTAATCAGCTAGGAATGGCAAGACTTGAGCAAGCAAGGGGTGTCTCTCATCTCTCCACAAACCTACCTGTGTCCTGGAGATATATCAGCTGAAAATAAAATCCATAAGAACTTGCCAAGGCTACAGCCCTATTGTCTGCCCAACACTGGAGTCCAAAGTGAGGTGAATCCAGTTGCCTTTGTTTTTAAGACATGGCAATTGTTCAGAATGGCCCTTGGGCTGATCTGGCTCTCTTCTCCCCAATATCTTAATGAAAGAGATGGTATGGAAAAATGTTGCTAGCCTATTGCAGGAAGCTTTTTTCATTATACCCAGTGCTATGGTGTGGGTTTTCAAAAGGGCCTGAAAGAGAGACCCACTGCATGTTGTACTCCAATGCATCCTCCATTTGTGTTCCAACCCCTGTCTGCTTTACCGATTTAGTTGTTTGGTAAGCCAACATATGCAACTGATCTCTGCTAGAAGGAAGAGGCATTTAGCAACAATGAGAACTGCCAGGACTATCGCTAATTCTTTAGATTAGCCAGAGGTTCAACAATGTCATTGACAGACAGTCTTTCCATAGTTGCTTCATATCGTTTCCTAGGCCATGCTCCATTCCCCACCTCCCTAACCTGTTTCATAATGACAAGCAACCTTTAATCAAACCAGCCAAACAAAGCAGTTATTCTCCTTAACCTTTGAAGATAAACAGGATGGCCTGCCCTAAGGGCTCCCATCCAAAAAGCAATTGTCAGACTAAGCCTCTGGGGTTGCCTATTCAGCAGCAATCCTACCACTTTGGGTACCGTTTATTCTAGCCCAGGAGCAGAAGTGATAATCTCAGAGCAGAACGGCTCCCATCTGGGAAAGTCTTCAATGATCTTGGTCTTGCAAAAAGAGCTGGCAAAGCAGGCATTGACTTCAGCAGCTTTTCTCTCCTATCATGTCATCCGTTTTGCAACCTGGCACTTTTCCTAGTCCCTTTATCTGGCTGAAGTGGGAAAGACAAGGTGGCAAATTCTAAAGAAAGTATCTAAGTATTTTAGATTGCAAAAAAACCCTCCTAGGCTATGTTAGCATCACCACCATTTCCCTCACCCCCACTC
The DNA here is from genome assembly GCA_023970755.1 of Azemiops feae. NCBI lineage: Eukaryota > Metazoa > Chordata > Lepidosauria > Squamata > Viperidae > Azemiops > Azemiops feae. The sequence goes on along the minus strand of JALGBA010004297.1, from coordinate 37,333 downwards.
CACTCCATCCGAAACAGAGAGAGATTAAAATTTCAAAAATGAAGCTTCCTGATAGAACCTTTGTCCCCAACACAAAACAGAAAGGAGAAATAGACAGCACCATTGTCAGTTTCAACAATTCTCCTTGAAGGACTTTCTAGGATGGTTAAAATTGAGGATGGGTAAGGCAAGAGTCCTGTCCAAAGGAGAAATGGGTTCTGCACAGCTTCACTGCTACAGAAAGGACGGTCACTTCTTTGATTTTCTGACTGTGGGAAGATTCCAGAGAAAGAAATATTTTGGGAAATATTAAAAAGGCAGAATATATTTCCCCAAAGGCAGAATATATTTCCCCAAAGGATTTTAAAGGCAGAAACCAGCCCCCCTCAAGTCTCTCTGCCCCAAACAGAAACCAGGTCTGCAGAAATGCAAGATGTGATAATCTTGTCAGAAAGATTGGGGTCAGGAAGCTGGGATTAGAAAGAAAGATCCCTAGAATCAACAATCCCTCACACCAAAAAATCCAACAGTCATCAGCCACAGCCCCAGGGAAGCAAGATATGGCCTTTGGGACATAATAGGATTAACCCACCACCATCAGAATACCAGAAAGGCACACTCAGACTCAGGTCAAAGTTCATGCCACAGGAACAACTCCAAACAAAAGCCCAAGAAGGTATAAAAATCCACTCCCTATTACATGTGGTCAGTTTTTTCCCCAGAGCCATCTTTCTGTCTGACTCTCCTCTTCAATAAACTACAACCTTCTTTCTAAAGCAGTCGCCATGTTGTTTATTCCTGGCTTGGACTGGACCCTGATGAAGATTTTTCCTTCAACATGACTAACACCCAAGCTGAGCCAGAAATAAATAAGTTCAGCCCCTGAACACTGCTGACGCCATGGGATTTAAAGGCTGCTTTGGAATTGGTATGCAATAATATGTGAAAGGGCCCAGGGTTTATATACCTAGGCTAAATTACAGGGTAGTCTAATTTATTTTAACGTAGCTTATTTTGTGAGCCCTGACAGCTCTGGATTCTATAATTCATGATTAAGTATACATGGCTTAGCTTGTTATAATATGTGGGCTGCAAAAATCCAGATCACCCTTACAAATGTTGCTCCCATTTAGAAGTCAGCCAAATCATTGTAGGTTTTAATCTCTGCTATAGTGTTGCCTCTCAGATGTGTCCATGAAAATATTATCAGGACTGGCATTAACAGCTTATGGTTGATATTTATTTAGAACTTCTGTCCTCATAACCAGATTTTTCTGCTTTCTAGACATTGAAGCTTCTCTATTTCCCTGAGTTTAGTTCTGTGCTTCAGCCAGGAAACGAGCCACAGAAAGCAAGAAAATACCACAAAACCTCAGCTCAGCTTCTACAACACACCTTCTGCTTCTTGGATGGCTTGCTGGCCTTTCATTTCCCCAGTAGTGCTGGCCTATTCTTTCTAACCTTTTCCTCACTAGCTTGGAAACCAAAGAATTACAATAGGTAGGTGACTTAACATATTTCAGTTTTCTGGTGCTAGATGTAAAGTTTCCCTTGGAGATCTATGAATATGCATATCATCCCTACCTTCACTACACAGATGGAATCCAAATGAGAACTTTACAGGGGAAAGTAAGTTTCTTAAAGTCAGGTCAGGCTTTAAAAATATGCCCCAACAACTTGATTTTGCCTCAAAGCGCAATCAAAGTATTTGAGATCCACCCCAGTACAATTAGAATCCTGCCTTCTCTCCAGGGATAGGCTGCAGTTTGGCTCTGAAGTTGAAAAAGTATTTCAGAGTAAGTGTGGGTGTTCACACTGCACCTGCTGACATCTCCTTAAAGAAACTGCACCTTTCCTTGAGTTCACACAGCAGCCCATTCCAGGAGAATACAGGTAGCCCTCGACCTATGACCACAATAGAGCCCAAAATTTCTGTTGCTAAACGAGACAGTTGTTAAGTGAATTTTGCCCCATTTTACGACCTTTCTTGCCGCAGCCGTTCAGCGAATCACTGCAGTTGTTAAGTTAGTAGCATGATTAAGTGACTCTGGCTTCCCCATTGCTTGTGAGAAGGTCGCAAAAGGTGATCACGTGACCCCGGGGACACTGCAACCATCATAAACATGAGCTGTTGTCAAGCATCCAAATTTTCATCATGTGACCCCAGAGATGCTGCAATGGTCATAAGTGTGAAAAACAGTCATAAGTCACTTTTTAAAATGATGTTGTAACTTTGAATGGTCACTAAATGAACTGTTGTGAGTCGAGAACTAACTTTATGCATTTGGTTTAAGGAGGCACTAACTGGATGTGACAAGCTCCTTTGCAGAGTGTGTGGCTGCTCTCACAGTCCTCCTTGATTAAAAGTTTATTTCCTCAGGATTGTGCAGCTATCATGCAAGCCCAGGAAAATAACACACTTCTTTAAGGAGATGCTGACAGATGACAAAGCTCAAAGGTACGTAGTTGAGCTTTGTACTTGAAAGTGCTCTTCTGTCATTTGAGGGAAATTTCTTTTACTCGTATTCCCCCCAAATCCACCGCTTCCCGAATTCTAATTTCCTCCAGGTTATAGAGCAAGCCACTGAAATAACAGTGGTTAATCTTTAGCCCTACAGCCTTTTCTTTCTGGACCTGGCTGGGGATCCAGTTGCTTTGATAACCCAAGTGGCTCTCCCTTCAACTGATTAACAACCATCTCTGGTAACTTGATCCATGGTTAACTAATTTGCGGTTTACATGCCACATTGACTCATATATTAGTCTCACTGGCTAGATTTGCACAACACATTAAGGGTGGTTCAACGTGCTGTGCAATTTTTAGCTTGAAGGCTTTTGCTTTGATGGAAGGATTCCCCGTATATTGCTATAAATTCAGCAGACGTGCCCAGATCTTTCTCAGATTTTTTTGGATATATGGACAAAATACAAGAAGGAGCAAGAAAATGAGCTTGAGAACAAATGGTGATGGCTGTGTTCCTGCTGGAAGTCTGTCTGGATTTTTACTCATCAATCTTCATTTTTTGGGAGTGATTCTGGAAGACTCTTATCCACTCTCAATATTTTAATTATAAGAAACTTATAATTTACATTCTCCTCTAACAGGGCTCCAATTGATCTCTACAGCCTGGTTAGCTTGGCCTCTAGTCCAGATGTTCCCCTGCCTTCCTGCTTGCAGCCCCCCCCCAAATCTGTGGGGACTTAAATCCAGGAAACCATATATATATTTTTTTGAGCAGCCCATGCATTCATCTCCATTTCCTCTAAACCTATAGCAGAGAAAACAAATTGCTTGGAGGAGGAAGAGGCAAAGAGGTGAGTGCTAGAAATCTTTGGCAAAAGATTGCATTTGTATGCCTCTATATCAGGGGTCTTCAAACTTGGCCCTTTTATGACTTGTGGACTTCAACTCCCAGAATTCCTCAGCCAGGCACACTGGCTGAGGAATTCTGGGAGTTGAAGTCCACAAGTCATAAAATGGCCAAGTTTGAAGACCCCTGCTCTATATGATCTGGCAGGGTCTGCTCTTTCCTGCTGGAAAAGGTGACATCTCCACAGACTTACCATTTAATATTATTACAATGTTCTGCTTTATGTGAACAAAAGCAGCTCTAGAGGAGTGAACATATCTTGCATGTGACACTTTTTTTCCCTCCCAAGTCAAGTGCAGCTGGTTTTGCGTCCCACTGTAAACTGTAAATCAACTAGAAGGCAATTGGAACCATCATTTCATCTACAAGAGTCTTTACTCAAAAACATACATCCGTCTTACTGGTAGGCAGATGGAAAATGTGATTTTGTTTCTTGATTTGCTCCCAAGTGGAAACCCAGCCAGCCAATCATTCTGATTTAATGGATGAAGCAAATCCCCTGGAATGGTGAATAAGAGAAAGCCAGCGTGCTCTTACCTGCAATTTTGAGCCTTCGGGAAAGGCCACGTTCGTGCATCCGCTGCCAGTGCCTGCTTTGGTGAATGCATTCACTAACATAGCAGAAAAGAAAGGCCAGGTTCTCATGCAAGGATGATGTGCCAATTTGTAAATCATCCCATATTTGGCAATTAGGTGGTAAAGTAAAACAAAACATCACATACTTAGCTTGCAGGTGGTCCCAGATACGACTGCTGGCTTCTTCGAAGTAAACCAGGAAAGACCTTTGCCTGAAATCTTGAAAAACTGAAGCCAGTTAATGTAGTTACTAAGTAAGTAACCTACTCTTTTTCTTGTGGGAATATCTTTCTTTTTCTTGAGGGATCCCTCTATCCTTTCCAATTCCTCTCTTTAATCTCTCTAATTCTAACCCACAAGGAACCTAGAGAGAAAAGCATAGAAGGTGCTTACTTAAAATAGCAACTGCCCAGAAAAAGGATAAAGGATCCATCCTCATATACCACTAATTACAGTATGAAGATGTTATGAACACCTTTTTCAAAGGACATTTCCTCATGACATTGTCACATCCACAGTCCATAGTAGATGCAGCCCAAATTCATTGTTGCTGTACTAGTTGTAAAGTAATGTTTTCCTCTAACATAAGCTTTCCATGGAAGTGATCTATAGGGCCAGGTAATTCATGGGGCCTCCTATCCCCTATTGTCTCTGTTTGTCCCACAAGATCCAGCAAAATAGGCATGGTTCCAATGCCCTCTATAAAAAAAGATCACCCAGCGGCACCTAGAAAGTGTGTCTTTTTTGTAGACTGTCTGCCTTATGGAATAGCATTTCTCCTGAGATTCAGATGGTCATTGCCTTTTAGTCAGTGACATTTTGTCACAGGTTTATGGTTACCATGTTATTTTGTCAAGACATTCATTCCATGGCAGCCATTTCGCACAGCAGAGTCGCAGAATTTCACAGAATTTAAGCCTAACCCTACCAGCTTAAACAGGTTTCTTACCATCAGATACTCCTGTTTTTTATTTGAAGTCCAGGGATTTATAGTGTGTTCCAAAACAGTGCAAGCAGAAGAGAATTAATTAATTTGACTACAGCTGGAAAACAGAACTGTTGAACTGGATGCAGAGAAAGGCAAATCCCAGGATGACAAAATGGTAGAGCCCATTATAAGTAAACCTGAAAAACCATGAGCTCAGCTGGCACTGAGACTGTCAGATCAATAGTGGCCCAATGACATATATGATGTGTACATTTAGGAGCAAAGAACGATGATGCTTGGTTACATCTGCTTGTCTAAGCCTTTCATCTTTTTGAAGGCCTAGATAGAAACTTGACTGATCCTCTTGCTTTACCTCTGCAACAGTTTAGGTTACACAGGATATCCAGGATCAATGAGAGAGGAAGATATAATACAGCAATTGTATTTAAAATCTCTGGAGTGCTCAGTAATACAAGTATATAGGAGATTTAATGTTTCTGAACAAAGTCCTGTTGATTCAGGCCGATCGGGAGGCTATCCAGTTCAACTAAGAACTCAGACAGAGGTACAGTTCTGAAATTTTCACACCTACTATGAGCAAATGCACACCAAGGCCAACACAGAGAGGGAGAACAAATGTCTGATTCTGAGGGGAGGAATGAAGACCCCCCCCCCCAAACTTCCTAGAACGCCTGACCAACCCAGAAGTACCACATGATTTGCCACCTTCTAAAACTGGTGATAAATAACACACCATTTTAAAGTCTGCTTTGAAAAAGGAAGAAACACGCACATAATATACTTTAAAAAAAGAAATTCTCGTACCCCCAAAAAAGAGTGAGACAAAAGCAATACAAGTATAATAAATAATTACTGACAACAGTGAAAAAAAAAACTTAGAGAATGTGGAACTTCTTTCTAAATAAAAAGTAACTGATAAAATATTGCTGTACAGTCAAGATAATAATTTGATTCTTGGGGTCTGCATGAAGAAGTCCATTTTGTTTCTTGGCCACAATACAAAAATGGTTTGCCATTGCCTTCTTCCAAGATATGTTTCAACTTCCAAATCAAGTTACAGACCGGAGGTATTCTGGTAGTTTTCTGTCAAAGTAGAAAGGCCAGCCTTGCCTAGTTTTTCAAAGTCAACCAAAGTTGACAAGATTTGACCCTCTGTTGGCACTAGCGCTCTCATCAAGGTGGATTCACCAAATGTATCGGTGATGTATTTAGAGATTATGTGTTTCATGTATTTTTCTAATTAGTTAGAATTCAGTATTGCAGGCTAACTCTGCCCACTGTCAAGAGTTCGATCTCACCGCCTCAAGATTGACTCAGCCTTCCATCTTCCCAAGGTCGGTAAAATAAGGACCCAGATCGTTGAGGGAAATATGCAAATAATGCTTCTTCATTGAAAACCGCCCAGAGAGTGCTGTAAAGCACTATAGGATGGTACATAAGCCTAAATGCTATTGTGATTGCTATAGTTAATATTTTGGAATGGGGCTGTGCAAACCCCCATTTCAATTAATATTAGGGCTGCTTCTTAGAACTTTGATTTGAAGGCCTAAGAGAAGATTTCTTCTGGGCATGAAATATACTCTGATCAAACAGAGATCCTAATCCTTGGAGAATTATGCTCCTATTCAAACAAATAAAACAACTCTTGTCAGATCTTGTTGTTTTATATGTACAATTCAAGATCCAAGGAAGGGGGGCAGTAGCATATCTTGGTATGGCAATGAGGATCACTTTTTGCGTAATTGTCCTTCTCCTCTGTTTTAGTTCTCATTTGTTTGGGAGGATGCATGAGGAGAAAAACTATTTGATGGCTTATTTTAATCAAAGTTTGGTTCATGTTTGCCCGCTCATCAAATTTATACCCTGCTTTCCATTAGAAAATAAAAATGGCTTTAGTTAATGACTCCTCCTTATCAATGATTCTTTGGTCCAAACATTGATAACCATCATGGAAGTTACCTGCTTCAGAACTGTCATTTGGGATATTTCGCACAGGCTTCATCCTTCACTCTTTCTCTCCTCCACCTTTCTTTCTTTCTTTCTTTCTTTCTTTCTTTCTTTCTTTCTTTCTTTCTTTCTTTCTTTCTTTCTTTCTTTCTTTCTTTCTTTCTTTCTTTCTTTCTTTCTTTCTTTCTTTCTTTCTTTCTTTCTTTCTTTCTTTGTTTGTTTGTCAATCAAATTTATGTAGCCACCCATCCCACTGAAATTCAGCAAAGGTGTCTTATTCAATGCTCATCAGATCGTTCACCATACCACCATGCCACATCTACTTCTGCATAAGAGCTAGAATACTAATTCTTCTTTCTTGATGAAATCAGCCACATTCGAATAGAGAACTGACCTCCCTTCAACATTTCTAAAGTGAGTTACCATTCTGCTCTCAGTCCATAGACCCGTCTCAGTGACTCACAATCTAATAGAGTTAGCAATGCACAATTGCATACTAGTGAGGCAAGGAAATGTGGTTATTGGTGAGATACAGAGTCACTAGGGCTTTATTGACATCAGCAGTTAAACTCTCCATAGTATCAATATATTGAGAATTCTGTCTCTGTGAAGTCACCTGGGGCCACTTAATGGCCTAAATCTTTGCTCTTCTACACTTTAGACTAACATCAAAAAGACTGAATGATTCTTAATCCTTTTGCTCCTACAGTTGGGAGCAGATGAGCATTTGATTAAGAATTCAGCCACTGAGTTGCCACTCAAAGCAGGGAAAATTTCTCCTTGCCAATCAACAAATAAGGTCAGTGACCAAATATCTCCAGAGTGAAAGATGCTTTGAACTCTGCCTCAAATGTACACCAGCTCTTTCCAAATGTTAAGTTAGACCTGACTCTATTTCCCCAATCTTAGAGGGGAAATGTGTACTCAAAAGCAACTTTTGAGAAGGGGGAAGATGAAAAGTGACCGTATCTGCATGGAAGCAACGAGATGCAGTTTCTATCCTGTGGGCAAGACAACTCCACAGAAGTATTTTTAATAGCTGAAGTTGGCACAAAGAGTCTAAAGTAGCATTATTTAACCTTTTCTTGTATTAATTGTCTATTCTAAAAAGAAAATCTACCAATATTTGACCCTTTTCCTGCACGGCCCCATAGCTTCCAGACAAATAGTTGTAAATAGAATAGAATAGAATAGAATAGAATAGAATAGAATAGAATAGAATAGAATAGAATAGAATAGAATAGAATAGAATAGGACCTTGGAGGTCTTCTAGTCCAGCCCCCTGCTCGAGCAGGAGAACCTATACTATTTCAGACAAGTGACTGTCTAGTCTCTTCTTAAAAACCTCCAGTGATGGAGCGTCCACGATTTCTGAAGGCAAGCTGTTCCACTGGTTAATTGTCCTCACTGTTAGGAAATTTGTCCCTAATTCCAGGTTGCTTCTCTCTTTGATCAGTTTCCAACCATTGTTTCTTGTCTTGCCTTCTGGTGCTTTGGAGAATAGTTTGATGCCCACTTCTTTGTGGCAACCCCTCAAATACTGGAATACTGCTATCATGTCACTCTTGTTTCTTCTTTTCTTTAGACTAGCCAAACCCAAGTCCTGCAGCCGTTCTTCATATGTTTTAGTCTCCAGGCCTTTGATCATTTTAGTTGCTCTTCTCTGAACTTTTTCTAAGGTCTCAACATCTTTTTTGTAGTATGGTGACCAAAATTGGTTGTGAAGATATCATTTTTATTTGCAGAAGCATACATAAAATATGGAAATGGTAGCCCTTATGTAACATTATGTGTTTCTTACAAATACATTCCAAACTTCCTGTATGGAGTTTGAAGAAGCTTTTAACCCATATACAGCGCATTCAGAAAGTATTCAGACCGCCTTCACTTTTGTCAATTTTGTTATGGTGCAGCCTGATTCTGCAGTTGTTGAAATTCATTTTTCCCTCATTAATCTACACTACCATATTGACAAAGTGAAAATAGAATTTTAGAAATATCTGTAAATTTATTAAAAAGAAAAAAAACTGAAATATCACATTGGCATAAGTATTCAGACCTTCACTCAGTAATTTGTTGAAGCACCTTTGGTAGCAATTACAGCCTCTTGTCTTTCTGGGTATGAAACAACAAGCTTTGTGCACCTGGCTTGGGGAATTTTCTGCCATTCTTCCTTGCAAATCCTCTCAAGCTCAGTCAGATTGGATGGCGATCATTGGTGGACAGCCATTTTCAGGTTCCTCTGGGTTCAAAGTCAGGATTCTGGCTGGGCCACTCTAGGACATTCACAGAGTTGTCCTGTGTTGTCTTGGTTATGTGCTTAGGATTGTTGTCATGTTGGAAAGTGAATCTTTGGCCCAGTCTGAGGTCCTGAGTGCTGTGGAACAGATTTCCATTGAGGATATCCCTGTATTTTGCTCCATTCAGCTTTGCCTCAGCCCTGACCACTCTCCCAGTCCCTGCTGCTGAAAAACACTCCCACACCATGATGCTGCCACCACCATCCTTCACTGTTGGGAGGATATTGGGCAGGTGATGAGTGGTGCCTGGTTTCCTCTAGATATAATGTTTAGAATTGAGGCCAAATAGTTCAGTCTTGGTTTCATCTTATTTCTCACAGTCTGAGAGTCCTTTAGGTGCTTTTTTTGTTGTTGCAAACTTCAAGTGGGCTTTCATGTGTTTTGCACTAGGAGAGGCTTCTGTTTAGCCATTCTGTCATAAACCCAGATCAGTGGGGAACTGCAGTGATGGTTGTCCTTCTGGAACTCTGTCCCATCTCCACACAGGATCTCTGGAGCTAAGTCAGAGTGACCATCGGGTTCTTGGTCACCTCTCTTACTAAGGCCATTCTCCCCCAATTGCTCGGTTTGACTGGGTGACCAGCTGTTGGAAGAGTCCTGGTTGTGCCAAACTTCTTCCATTTGAGAATTATGGAGGCCACTGTGCTCTTAGGAACCTTCAGTGCAGCAGAAATTTTACAGTAGCCTTCCCCAGATCTGTGCCTTGTAATAATCCTGTCTCTGAGCTCTTCAGGCAGTTCCTTTGACCTCATGGCTTTTGCTCTGCTACAGTATGCATTGTCAGCTGTGATGCCTTCTATAGAGAGATGTGAGCCTTTCCAAATCATGTCCAATCAATTTAATTTACCACAGGTAGACCCAATCAAGGTGTAGAAACATGTCAACAACTATCAAGAGAACTAGGAGGCACCAGAGCTAAATTTCAAGTGTTGTTGCAAAGGGTCTGAATACTTATGCCAGTGTGATATTTCAGTTTTTTCTTTTTAATAGATTTATAGACATTTCTAAAATTCTGTTTTCACTTTGTCATTATGGGGTACTGAGTGTAGATTAATGAGGGGAAAATGAATTTCAACAATTGTAGAATTAGGCTGCAGCATAACAAAATTGTCAAAAGTGAAGGGGGTCTGAATACTTTCTGAATGCACTGTAATTACTATAACAAGTAAACCCAATGGAGACTTTGTATAACAATTTTTTTAATAACTATAATGCACCAAATTATAAACAACATGTGTTATACAACATGCTAAACCATAAGCCCCATGGCTGCATTCATATATCACAGAAAGCCAAAACGTTCAATTGACAGCTTTCTGAATTAGCAGTATTTAGAGAATAAGGTTTTGACCATTCTCTTTATTACATTTGTTAGCTGGGGAAGGATGTCAATCTGGTTCTTTGGAACCAGTCCCAATAGCTTTGCCATTACACTGCCTCACTGGTTTATGAACTTTAGGATTTATTCTTAAATTCATCAAGTATAGAGTCTTCTAGCAGGGCTTTTCAACCGGTGGTATGCGTACCACCTGTGGTACTTTGCCACATGGCAGGTGGTATGCGATTGCTAGCCAAGTGTGCAGGGGAGGGGAATGAGCCGAAGCGAGCCAAGCCTGAGGGAGAGGCAGCTGCAGCTGCATGACTGTCTGAGCTCTGCAGAAGCCCCAGGAGCTGGCAGGGCTCCAGCTGATTGGCTCCAGCTGATTGGCGCTTCCAGAAGCAGTTCGGAGCTGGAGGTGAACTGAAGAGCGGAAAAAAGGGGGGGGGGAGAGAGGAAAGGCTATAAAAAAATGTGGTTTGGGTGGGGGAAGGGGAAAAAAGACAACAGGAAAGGTTTAATCCCTTTAAACAAATGTAATTAGTTTTACCTCCTTTAATTGAGTCTGTCTGTGGCTTTTAGAAAGTTTTCTTTGAAGGTAAACTGGCTTAATGTAAAACTAAAGCTTTTCGCAATTGCCGGAGCCTTTCAGTCTAGAATTGCAACATTGTGACACATGACACGCCTGAGGCAGCTTAAAGAGAAAAAAACAACGGAGTTTGTTTTTCTTTATTTTCTTGCTTTGCACTTGATTCCTGTGTCTTCAAGGGTACAGGGAAGGGATTGGGGGGGGTGCATTCTTACTACACTGTGGAAGAGCTCAGAAGGGCCAACCAGCTAGCTCAGGAGTCTACAAACTTAGCAACTTTAAGACCTGTTGACTTCAACTCCCAGAATTCCTTAACCAGCCATGAGGGCTGAGGAATTCTGGGAGCTGAAGTCCACAAGTCTTAAAAGTGCCAAGTTTGAAGACCCCTGAGCTAGCTGGTAGTGGTGCATATTAATAAACATGGATAAATTCATCATACATTTGTCAGTGCAAAGGGAAAGTGATTCAGCAAAGGAACAGCCACCGAAGAAATTAAAACTGGTACTTTTTTTACTTTTTTTCTACAGTTTGTAATATTTTATTAGATTATAGAATAAAATACAAAAATACAAAAGCAAATAGTAGGACACAGTGGGGAGGAGAAAGGGGGAAAAAGTGAAGGGGAGAAGGAAAAAAGAACAGACTTCCTCTGTTGCAGTAAAAGGAAGCATTAACACTGAACCTCAACTTTTTACTTTTCAATAATATTATAAACTAGCCATTTCTATAACAACAAATGAATCTACTCAGTAAAACCCAAAATCCCCCCCCCTTTTTTTTTAGTCAACAAATTTTTGACACCTTGCTAAGCACTGGTGGTACTCAAATATTGTCATGTCCCAAAAGTGGTACAATCTGTGAAAAGGTTGAAAAGCCCTGTTCTATAGCATCCTACTGAAAGCTGTACTACATTTTTTTTTTTTACTTTCTTTCTCAATTTTGATTCAGGAGAGTTTCCGTTGTAAGTTTTTATTGGGAACACAGTGGGCATATAATTGGACTTTTATACTGTTATACTGAATGTTTTATATTTTGATATAATCCACCTTGAGGATTAACCCTTAATAATTCTTCAGTTCTGCCGGGTTTTGTATGTCCAGAAAATCCATCCCAGCAATCACTTTTCAAATATTCCTGGGTTACAGAACGCTGTGGAACGTCTAAGTCAGAATACTAAGGGGAGAAGCTTTGAATGAAATTCCCAGGTGATTCTTTTAAATCAGAGGCAGGCTACCTATGACCAGCAGAGGATTTTCTTCCTCGATCCTTGGCTATGCTGGCTGAGGTTCATGTAATTTGCGTGCGATATGAAGATCCCCCAGTCCTTATTCTGATCTACACTAAATAGCATAAATCTGATCTTGCTTGATTTTCTATTCCTCTAACAGAAGCTGAATGCACTAAACATGCATGACAAGCTGCTGAGCTGGGATGTAAGAAGGATTTCTACTGAAAATGAACTGTGTGATCGTATTTGTGGTAGGTTAAGGAAGTGTACAGGTATAGTATAAGTGGTACCCTGCTCAATAGTAGTAACTGTGAGAGGGATCTTGGACTCCTAGTGGACAATCACTTAAATATGAGCCAGCTGTGTGCTGCAGCTGCCAAAAAAGCCAACACAGTGCTGGGCTGCATTAACAGAGGGATAGAATCAAGATTACGTGAAGTGTTAATATCACTTTACAATGCCTTGGTAAGGCCACACTTGAATACTGCATCCAGTTTTGGTCACTATGATGTAAAAAAGATGTTGAGACTCTAGAAAGAGTACAGAGAAGAGCAACAAAGATGATCAGGGGACTGGAGGCTAAAACATATAAGGAATGGTTGCTGGAATTGGGTATGTCTAGTTTAATGAAGAGAAGGACAAGGGGTGACATGATAGCAGTGTTCTAATATCTCAGGGGCTGCCACAAAGAAGAAGGAATCAAGCTATTCTCCAAAGCGCCTGAAGGCAGGATAAGAAGTAACGGATGGAAACTAATCAAGGAGAGAAGCAACCTAGAACTAAGGAGAAACTTCCTAACAGTTAGAACAATTAACCAGTGGAACAACCTGCCTCCAGAAGCGGTGAATGCTCCAACACTGGAGGTTTTTAAGAAAAGACTGGACAGCCATTTGTCTGAAATGGTATAGGGTTTCCTGCCTGAGCAGGGGGTTGGACTAGATGACCTTCAAGGTCCCTTCCAACATTATTATTATTATTATTATTATTATTATTATTATTATTATTATTATTATTATTATTATTATTATTATTATTATTATTATTATTATTATTATTATTATTATTATTATTAATCTGCCTGCCTCATTAAGATAGGAAATATTTATTGGTTGTGGATTAGAAAGAGACGGGGCTGTGATATGTTTCAGATTGAGGCAGAAATTGCTAGGTCTTCCTACCATTTTCAAAATTCCTGAGGTCTCCTCCCTGTTGCTTTTCTGTAAAACAACCCATGTATTGCTACAGAATGGGCTTCTTCCCTCTGCAGTGGGATTTTCAGTTTTTCATTTTGTGTTCAGATAGCATATATCTCAGACTGGATAATATTTCCACAAGAAATGAATTTGGATCCTAGATGATAGCTAATATTCAACCTGCAAGTTGGATCCCTTTTGTTCTTTTCGGAAAGAGAAGTTCTAAAATTTCCTAAATTCTGTTTCTCACCTATCTTTCTGTTCTCTTTAATTCCTCTGGCTAATAGTAAGTGCCATATCTCTCTTGTGCGGCTCTACTAGGAAATGGATTAACTCTAAACATAATCAGTGGCATTTTCCCAGATCACCAAGTGCCATAATTGGTGTCTTAGAGGACTATATTCTAAGGACAGTTCCACACGAGTTGCTTGTATTGCTTCATAATCAGTTCTGGGTTTTTTTTTGTTTTTTGTTTGTTCCCATGGCACTGACTGCATTGGACAGCTGAGCTAATTTATTTCTGGCTTTCTTTATAAACCAAACTGTGAAGAAAAACAATTCCACTTCTGCAGTGCTTTTTTTGTCATAGAACGCACCAGAACGGAGTTCCGGCACCTTTTTTTGACGGATTTTCCAAGTTTTAAAAGTAACTTTTGAAAACTTGATGTTTGGTCCACGTGGACTTGAATCGCCCCGTTTTGCGTAGCAGGTCGGCGGCAAAATCATTAAAATGGTGCATGCGGGCTGCTTGTGTGTCGAGTCCGATGCATGCGTACTTTGTCCGCGCTGGTTGTTATGGCGCTGCTCGGCTTGTGGCACTGCTCGGCTTGTGACTGGTCGTGTGGTTGTGCACCGAGTGCTTACTGAGGGCGGCGACCATTATGTTTCATTACACAACTGATATGTGTGGGTGTGTGTACAGTGATTGACTACATGCGAAAGGTAAATAATTTCTTTATTTTAAAAAATCAGTGAATTGAATTTTTTTTAAATTTTTAGTGTAAACTTTACTATGAACATTTGCCTTACATACAATAAATTAAATTTATGTTAAGAACTGAATATATAATTTTTTCAATAAAAGATTAACAAGATGTGAGTTCCTGCACCTTTTTTCTTACAAAAAAAGCACTGCATTTCTGTAATATTAAAGCTATGCATTTAATATTTACAAATGATCTATTTTTTTCTTATTGCAAAGCACTCTTACTTCGATGTTTCTCACAACTTCTAGGTTTCAGGCTAGGTTGCACTGAACAACCTATGAGGGGAGAAAATGACAGGACAACTTGACAGCTCTCCCTCATAACAAGCATGTACTATTTTTTGGGGGTGGGAATAAGACAACCAGGTAAATGCACTCTTAATCAATTTTTGAAAATAGGATTGACTAAGGACTGCTTTAACTCTTTGCAGTTGTTTGAAACCTTTGCATGCAGAGAAACTCAGGTGAAGAGAGGATGGAAGAGAAGCTAGCATAGCAAAGACAGTGCGTCATGCATCAGTTGCTTGACCTCGTGGATGTGGGAGGTTGCAATTTGGTTTTCCCTTGTGTGAAACTGGGGTGTGTGTGAGGAATTTTTGTTTCTCCAAGACTATCTCTCCCCACTATAGGCAAGCTTTAGATTTCTGTTTCTGGAACTTGACTACAAGCATTTTTAAAATTAATGTTTCTGTATTACTCCTGCAACTGCTGCACTTTTTGCTGATCGTCATAATGATTGGCAAGGTATCTAGCTGCAAATTTGCCACCAAGCTATTTTAAGAGGTTTTTAAAGGCAGCTGAGGAATGAGGGCGTAGCATCTCTGCAGCTGCCCATTTAAAACAGTAGGTCAGGTTTGGTTTTGCTCTCTTTGTAGGGGAGCAGACAAATGCACAGACTTCGTACTGGAAATATTGATTGGGATGGTTTTGAACTACTTTTTTTTTTTTTGCATACAATAGTAGATGAGATACTTTTTGTTCAGGGGTCCTTGGTGCTCTCTGAGCTTGCTTGTTTTCTTGCAGATGTTTCATTACCCTAACTAGGTAACATCATCAGTGCTAGTAAAGAGTGCTGTTTGCTTTCAGTTTATATTCTGGTGTCTTGCCTGTCTGTGTGGGTGGGGCTGGTCTTAGGGATTCTTTGCTTGGGCTGTTTACTAATGGCTCTGTGGCAGTTTCTTGACTGGGGTATTGCTTACTTGATTGTTGGTCTGAAGTTGACCTTGGAGTTAATCTATGCTGATCTGAGTGCTGATTACTGGTGGGGAGGTGCTGGAGTTTTTTTCTCTTTTGGGGGCTGGTTGAACACTTAGCGACCTCACTAAGAAAGGCCAAATTACCAAAGAAGAACAATGGCAGATGAGAAGCAGTGGACCTGTCCTCCCACGCTTCTATGGATGCCCCAAAATACACAAACCTGACATACCCCTCCATCCAATCGTATCTCTACCAGGGACCCTACATACAACATTGCAAAAGAACTAACAAAAAGGCTTGGGCATCTGACAAGAGGAAGCCAACACTCCATTAACTCTCCACTACAATGTCTTCAAACAATCAGGGATGTGACTATAGATGAAGATGAAATCATGGTCTCATTCTATGTCACAGCCCTGTTCACATCTATAGATCCAGAATTAGCCAAAGAATCCATGACTGCACTGCTTCACAGTAGACCTGACTTAATTGAATACACGAAAGTCAAAACAGCCAGGATTATGGATGTCATAAACCTCTGCTTAACTACATACTTCCAATTTGATGGCTAAATTTGGCCAACAAATTAAAAAGACACCTATGGGAACACTGCTTTCAGGACTTATAGCGGAGGTCGTCATGCAACATCTAAAAGCCATAGCACTTCCACAGATACAACCAAAAATATGGATCAGATATGTAGATAACACCTTCACCATAATAAAAAAGAGAATTAGAGAACACCCATAGAACCATCAATAACATTTTAAAAGGAATCCAGTTTACTAGAGAAGAGGAAAACAACAACTCACAACACTTCCTGGACATCCTGATCAGCAGAGACCGCAATGGCAAATTAGAAACACAAGTCTACAGAAAAACCACCCATACTAACCAGGTGCTCCACTATCGAAGAAACAACCCAACCTCCCACAAGAAAAGCTGTGTAAGGACTTTATTTAGACAAGCCCAAACTCACTGCAGCAATCTGGAACAGCATAAAAAAGAAATGGAGCATCTATGCAACACATTCCAACAAAATGGATACCCACGCAACTTCATCAAAAAGTCCCTGACCACTCAACCCAATACAACACAGCCAACACAATCCCTAAAAAGAATTACACTGCCATACATCAAGAACACCCCAGAAACCGCAAATAGACTACTACAACCACATGGAATCAGCGTAGCACACAAGCCAACTAAAGCCCTTCAAAACATCCTAAGCAAATCAAAAGACCCAGCAACCTCAGAAGAAAAAACAGGAGTCATCTACAACATACAGTGTAAGGACTGCAACAACCACTATGTAGGACAAACAGGCAGAAGACTGGCAGAACGCATCCATGAACACCAACTGGCAGTCAAAAGGCATGACAAAAATTATTTAATTTCACAACATATAGACAGATTTAACTATAGTTTCAATTGGGAAAATGCAACAATCCTAGACCAGGCCAAATCCAAAAATGCCAGGGAATTTCTAGAAGCCTGGCACTCTGACAAATCAGCCATCAATAGACACATAGACATTAATAACATCTATAGATTATGCAGAAGAGACAATCAACCAGCCCCCAAAAGAAAAAGACTCCAGCACCTCTCCAACAGTAATCAGCACTCAGATCAGCATAGATTAACTCCAAGGTCAACTTCAGACCAACAATCAAGTAAGCAATTCCCCAATCAAGAAACTGCCACAGAGCCATTAGTAAACAGCCCAACCAAAGAATCCCTAAGACCAGCCCCACCCAGACAGATGGGCAAGACACCAGAATGTAAACTGACAGCAAACAGCACTCCTTACTAGCACTGATGATGTTACCTAGTTCAGGTAATGAAACATCTGCAAGAAAACAAGCAAGCTCAGAGAGCACCAGGTACCCCTCATTTCAACCCTGAGCTACAAACATTCTCCTTCATTGATACTTTTTGTTGTCCCAGGATCTTGGATAGTTTGAGCAAGGCACAGATGAAGTAAAGTTGTTTGAATTCCACTTGTATGTTTATTTTAAAAGACTTTTATGCCATGTCAACCTGATTGACTGTAGATGATGCAGATCACGATAGATGCAATAAAAATGCATGCAATGCACTCAGCCGATGGAATGGAACATCCCTATTGGTCACCTGGAGGGAGACAACTGATGAGCTGACAGCATGGCCTCCTTTTCTTTGTGTTTCAGAGGAAAGTGAAGGTAATTGTGAGGTTCGCACTGGATTCTGCGAGATTGGTAGAAATCGTGCCATGTGATTATGCACAAAAGTCAAGTTCCTTATATGCTTGTGTAGTGTTACACAAGCCCAGGCCCTCCCAGCCCCGCTCCCCTCCGTTGTGCTCTGCAGCTGCACTCTCAAGGTGTTAGTAAAGTGTCTTTTCTAGCAGAAGCTCACGCGAAGTGAGGTGGCAGACTCTCATCGACAAAAGGGGGGGCTTTCAGGAACAAAGATGACCAGCCCTTAGCCCCGATAGTCAATGCGTGATGGTGTTTAACAGCCCCAGGCAGTCATAGCAGCAATAGTCAATGATTTCACAGCGACCGTTTGGAAACAAGTGGGGTGGGGAAAACCCCGGCTCCAGGCAGCGATAGGAACACGAATGAAGGTAGTCAGCGTTCTGCAGTAACATCTCACCCCGCAAGGGTAACTCCCCACAATGTCTATAACTTGCACAAGTAACAATAATCAAAGTTTGGATGGCCGCTAGTCTCCAAAGCAGTAACGACCAGCCTCTCCTCTTCTGTCATCACTCGCAGTCTCAGGTCTCGTTGGTGTCAAAACCCCTCCCCTCTTTCCTTTATTGTTAAAATCTGAATTTAGCAACCTCAGCAACTTTCTCTCTCCTCACTCTCTCTCTTACCTCCACTCGGGATATCCCCCTGTGAAAGAAAGCAGAAAAATTCCACCTTCTCACTCTCTCTCACTCTCTCCTTCCCTCTCCTTCACAGAAAGGGATCAGCTTAAAACCTCAAATCCCTCTTCGACTTCACCTGGTCTCTCTCCAACAACAGCAACAGCAACCACCCCCACCCCCTTTCTTTCCTCTTTTTTCTTTCCTTCCGCCCGATCCATGCCCGTCGCACCCAAAACCGGCAGCAGCTATCCGAGCTTTCCTCTCCCCGGGCAGGCTCCTGCAAAGCCTTTCAGCCAGCCCTGCTACACTTGTTTTTAATCTTGGGTTAAATTAAATTTATCTAGCTTGTAAAGGTGGCGATGGATCATTAGGGAAAAATCAAATGATTGTGGAATTAACTGTATTTCTCTTCCCATAGTCTTGCTGTGTATATCCTTCAACAAGCGAACATGCAGATCATACTGATCATTGATTTTAGCAATAGCACTTAGAATTATATACCGCTTCATAGTGCTTTATAGTCTTCTCTAAGTGGGCTGTATTTTATTTTACAGAGTCAGCGTATTGCCCCCAACAATCTGGGTCCTCATTTTACTAATCTCAGAAGGATGGAAGATTGAGTAAACATTCAGCTGGTCAGGATCAAACTGCTGGCAGTGAGCAGAATTAGTCTGCAATACTGCATTCTAACCACTGCACCACCACGGCCATAGATTATATGAATGATTCAGCTGGTTTCAACTGTATGAACCACAAGGTTCTAGGAAGGAAATAATTACTTTCTTGGCCATGGTGACTGGATACCTAATCCATCTCAAGAAGCAAGTTATTCTTATCTCTGAGAATGAGGGTCATCTGTCCTTGCTAGTCTTTAGTGATTCTATTAAGCTGATCTTAAGTCACTCGTTCTTTCTCTCCTGTGGCACCACATCTTGAGAAGCATTCGCTTTGTTGCAGAAAGCATGTATTCATTCGACTGAAACAAGAATTGCTATTTTCTTGAGGAACTCATTCATTTAGGGATTAAGACTGTGCAGAATTAACAAGGATGGATTGGAATTTATTTTGACTCACCTTGAAGTGGCTTGATTTTTCCCCCCAGCATTTTTTTTCAAGAAAAGTAAACTTAGAGCTGTTTTGTTTCTAGAAAATCTTTCCTCTTCTTCTGAAGTGCATTTGGGAAAAAATCAAATAATGCTTTTCCGTAAATATTTTATTGTAAGCCAGAATTGAGACCTTCACTGAAGAGCAAAAATGTCAGGCATTTTTTTACAGTGGCAGCAGGCAGAATTTTCACAGACTAAAAATGACTTCATATATGTAGCTGCAGGGTTGAGTTTATGGGATGAAAGACCTCCAAACCCATCTTCTCTATATCCAAACCCATCTCCTTAATATTTTAACTCTGCCACCTGCCTTGGTGCACAGCTTGATAATTACTGTGGCTGCCACTTATCTTTGAAGGAGATACCTTTCTCTAGTATCATATTCCCCCAACCCCAATGTATGTGAGAAGTAGGGCTCACACTGCCTGGGATTCTTATTTGGGGGGGGGAGAGGGAGGGGGAGAGGGAGAGCGAGCAAGCAGGAAGGGAAAAGTTATAAAGAGAAAACAAATTCTGTAGCACCAGTCCTGTAATACTGAGGCAATACTGTGTGACTAGATCAACCCTGTCTTTCTGTCCTTTTTTTAAGGGGAAAATGGACAAATCTCACCAGAGATTAACCGAAACACATTTTATTTATGTATTTATTTTTTAAAAGGAAAAGAGAATGTTTTTTTTTACTTTTTAATTTTGTCTAGTCGCATACAAAATAACCAGTAATTGAAAACAACAACAACCTAGAGATGCTCAAATTACAGGTTTGTTTTTTCCCCAAAAGATTTCCAAACTCCTGAACAATATACAGGACAAGGCACAGCTCTGAGTAGATTCCACGATGATTTTGGACTGCAGCTTCTATTTAGAAACCAATATGATCGAAAGAGGTGCCATTTTGCATAAAACAGTGGGATTGTATAGAGACGCTAAATACTGAAGATGATAAATTAGATATAAACACACAAAAAAAGAAATTAAACCCAGGTCAGTTTTGAGCTATGTTTTCCCTATTCCTTTAAACAATAGGTGACCCTTGGAACAGAGGTTACCTCTGTACAGATTTCTTACCTGCAAATTGCAACTCTAATTAAGCCAATGAATCCTAGTTTTTTTTCTTTCTTCCACTATCTTCCCCCCTCCCTCCTTCTTTTCTCCTGAAGATAAGAATAATTCCTCTCCAACAGAGAAAGAAGCAAGGAGACTTTTATGTGACCCAGAATGGGCAAATCTCCGTGAGATGTGCCAGGCTGTCAAGGACAGTTGGGTGAAAGCTTTTCTACCCGTTCATTATAATATGTCCTATTCCCCCCCCCTTTTTTTTAACATATAAAAGTTGCTCCTAGCAGTCAAACCTCACCCCAGGGCATAGCAATAAATCTCAGGATATAGAATCTAACCAGCCGAATAGGAAAGGGCCACATCTATGCAGCAGGTTTGCTTTGATCCTCCCTTGCCTTGGAGTTAGCAAGAAATCATGCATCCTCAACACACCCCTATGATGTATCTAGAATGGTCCATGCTGAGCTGCTGCCCTGAGCGCTTTAATTTGCAACATTCCAAGAACTGGGACTGGAGGTTTTCTTGGCTGAAATCCAGACTTGCCCAACATTATCTGTCATGGGTATCATCCTGTTCTGCTTACTCTGTATATCATATACTCTCTATTTATATCATATAGTTATGGATCAGCCAGTTGAGTACTTGGCCTTTAGAACATTAAGCGGCAGCACGGAGTTAAACATTTTTGTAGCTTTTGACTGCCATCTGGTGGTTGGCTGGATTGGTGCAGCTCAGAAGGAGCCACCTGATAAGCGTTGAACGGTTTGAGTTCACAAAGAAACTGCAGACTGGAGTTTGATACGGGAAATTTAGAACATGATGAGATGAAGTGAGGGGCCAGAGATTTCCTGGGAGCAGGACCTACTAGGAAGGGAATTCCCTATTATGCAAATTACAGAAGTAAAATAACTGAGTCTTTTCACTTTTAGCCACCTACATTTAAACAGGGATGGACTAATCCTTTTCCTAAGCTTTGCACTTTCTAGCTAGTCAATCAGTTGACCAAACAATATAAAAAACCAGGGTGGCATTTTTGCACTGGGCAAGGAGGCCGTTGTGGATATGACCCAGGATCCAGCTCAGATATATAAGTTACTTTTATTGCAGACATAGGAAGCGAGTAACAAAGAAGATCTGCTACTGCAGAATCTGGCAATCCAGCTTGCTATATAGATAGCAGCTGCAAGCTTCAATCTTAGATTTCTTTCTCCTGCCTTTATGTAATAACTTTTTACAGCTCATTTCTCAGCCTTGGAGGAGAAGGGCACCCATTTTGTGTTTTGAGAAAGATCCTGTCTGGTCTCATCATCATTTGTAGAAGGAAAAAAAAAGGAGTTCCTGTGGACCGCTAGTCATTGCTGACTATAGAGGATGGTGCTCATCTCTGTTTCAAAGCCATTGTTCAAAGATATTTCTGTGGTCACGTGGCCAGCATGACATCACGGAGCACTGTTACCTTCCCACTGAAGTGGTACCTATCTACTCGCATTTGCATGTTTTCAAACTGCTAAGTTGGCAAGAGCTGAGGTGAGGATGGGAGCTCACCCCATCATGTGGCGCTCAGGTCTCAAACCTGGGCTGCTGGATTTCCAGCTGATAAGCCCAGCATCTTAATCTCTGAGTCACTGTTCCCCCCACATTATTTGTAGAAGAAGGTGTCAAAAATCAGCAAAATGGCAAATAGAACATATAGTAGAAGCCACCTCTCCCTTTGAACATGTGTGCAACCTTGACAACACTTACAAATAGGCATCACAATGCTCTTCTTGCTGATTTTGATGTGTCCTTCTGTGGACACCAGTGAATATCAGGCTTTTTGGTTCCAACTTAGCAGCTTCAGCCCTCTTATCAACTGCTTTTCACCCTCTCTCCCACATGCTAGGTGATTCCATACATGGTAGCCACATAAAACTTTACTGTTGAGAAAAAGTTGCTCACTGAATGACCAGATGCAAAAGTGCTCCTTTACTTTACAGAATGGGCTGTCGGTTTGATCTCCGAGCTTGGTGATTTGACTGCAAATGTTTCGTCTCCATTCGGGGGGACATCTTCAGTGCGCTTTGAATTGTGCTCTTCTGTCAGAGCACTGGCCTTTAAATACCTTTTTCTGTGATGTAAATTGGTATGGGTGTTATTTGTCCAGATGTTGCTGAGTCATGGTCTGGTTTCAGGCTGTTTGATTGGCTGGTTGTTGTTGCTGGGACATAGTCCTTGGTGTTTAAGTATCATCTGTGTGATGCAAATGGTGCTTGTTCGTTTGGTTGCCTCTGAGTCATGGTCTGGTTTCGGGTTGTTTGTCTGGCTGCTGTTGTTGAGACGTGGTCCGGTTTCTTGTGGGGGGTAGTGATTCTTGTTGCTGTGTGGTGGGGTACCTGTTTGTTCATTTAAAATGCTGCCTTTGGAATTGCGGTTGAAGTAATTCTTCCGTTCTCAGCGGTTGGTAGACTGGGTCGATGTCAATGTGTCTGTTTATTGACTTATTGGTGGAGAACCAGGCTTTGAGGAATTCTCTTTCTCCCCTTGATTTCGCTTGGGTTACAACTGTGGTCCTGGTTAGATCAAACCTGTGTCCTTCTGAGTGTTTGTGGACGGACATGAGGGATAGTGGGTCATGTCTTTTGATAGCCAGGAAGTATTTGTGCTGTCTGGTAGATAGTTTTCTTCCTGTTTGGCCCACATAGTTCTTTTCACAGTTGCTACACTGGATTCGGTATATGATGCCTGATCTTTGGTAGAGAGAATGTCAGCATCTGCAGGCTTGTTTTGCCCTCCCAGCGTGACAAGTAGCTTTGTTTCCGAATGGTTGACTGACCCATGTGCTAAAGGTTCAGGAGCCATCTTCAGGAATCACAAAAGCGTTTTAAATATCAGTGGGGGGTGGGTGGGAGAGGAAAAGACTCGAGGCGAGTACAATATTAAAATTTCATTTAAGTAACATATTTGAAAAGGCTTCTAACTGTATCCAGCTGAGAAGGAAGAGTTCGTGGGAGGAAAAGCTGGAAAGGCTTCCATAGCTCACCATTAGCTAAAGCTCTCTACTTATTAAGTTGCTTCCAGGTTTGGTCAGACCTGGAAAAGCCCTGTGTGATCAGTGGTTTTTCATTAGCCCTAATTTATATCCTATGGATTTCAATGGATCTAGTCTGACTAAATGTTGATCCAACTCATTAACTTCACAATAGCAATTTCTTCTACAACTAAGTTCTATTTCCAGAATGAACCAAATAAGCTGTTATAATCAGGGTCTTAGTCGTTTTGAAAATGGGCAATATATCTTCTTAATTGTCCAGCCTAGCCTGTAACAGTTGTTTCTGTAGCACGATGATTAAAGGGGTAGTCTCTACAATATAATAGGATGAGTCCCTGGTGATCTTTGCTTCCCTCTGTGTAAATGAAGACTCAATCATCCAGGCCAAAAGTATCTAAAAAGGTTAAATCATGGAAACTTTGGTCCAGTTGCCATGATTTAACTTTTTAAGATATTCCCCGCTTTATGGTTCCTTTTGCTCTCATTGCTTCTGCTTCCACAGAACTAGTCCATCTGGGCATTCTTAGTCCATTGATGGCAGGCATCACATGGGAGTAATGACACCATCCCATCAAGTGGGAATGGGGATAGATGAAAGCAAGCACTGGTGTTTGGATGATGGAACAAGATTGTCTGTAGCAGGGGTCTCCAACCTTTGCCAACTTTACGACTTGTGGACTTCAACTCCCAGAATTCCTCAGCCAGCCATGCTCAACTTGTGGACTTAAACTCCATGCTAGTTGAGGAATTCTGGGAGTTGAAGTCCACAAGTCGTAAAGTTGTCAAGGTTAGAGAGTCCTGGTCTATGGTTTTGGCCCTGCAGCAATAAATCCTTGAGCTACTTAACAGAGGGCTCAGCAACCTCTTCAGGCTATGGATATGATGGCTTAAGCAACCATAATATTAGATCATTTGGAAGTTTGTAAATGCTGTTAAATTTCAGCCTCAAATCTCATGAACTCCCCCGATAGGATCCTTAAAAATCTTCTGAGATCTTCTGCAGGCTTGCAAAATCTCATAAAAGAGCCTGGCCTGGCAAATTTTGGATGTTCTTAACTCTTTTTAATTTAATTTGGGGAGCATTTACTGCTGGAGGCAAGGAAAATTATTGCTGATATTGACTGTTACATAAAGCTCTTGTCTTTATCTTTATCCTAGCACCTGTTTACTATTTTCCTTCTTTTAAAAGCATGCGAGTCCCTCTGCCTCTCCTTTTCATCTTGCCTTCCTCTAATTCTCAAGAATATGTTTACCTCTTCTCAGGCTTCCATTATGCATGACCACCAGGGCTGAATTGAAACGTCCTTGTTCCCACAGATTGGAAAGCATCAGCAAGCAACACTGAAAGCTTTTCAAACGATATGCTATAAAGAAGGGCCAAGCGTTCCACACTGCCGCTGTGACAAACTCAGTGGCAAAAAGGCATCCACTCTCCGAATGCCTCTTTAAAAGGCAAATGTCAGGTAGGTCTATAAAATACTAACTAGCCTATAAACAATGTCCACCTTAATGCTACGGGCCGTGATTTAGAGATACTTTGCCAGCTTGAAATGGGAACAGCTGCTCTCTGCTGGAAGGAGAAGGAAATCTTCTCATTAGCATTAAATTTAAATCAGGCTTTCTTCATTTGCATCTTTCTGTAGTGTTCTATTTCCCTAAAAGGGTAACTTGGGAGGGACAATTTAGATCAAGGTTCAGTAATCAGGCTCTCCTTGACTGCGTGTCTTTGAAACATAAAACAATACTTTTTTTCCCCCACTTCATCTTGCTAAAATGGTGAGAATCTTCCTTGTCCACAAATAAATCTTCGTGCCTTATCAATGTCATGGAGAGCATGGCTGCAAATAGTTCTCTGAAATCTTGCTCTTCCCCCGTGGCCAAGGCCACTGCTGCTGAAGGAGCTCCAAGCTAATCCCCAAATGTAATTAGACACAACAGAGGGTGGCAAAATGGTTGCCTGCATCTTGATCCCTTTGGTCCTAAAGTCAAGGTCTCTAGTTCTTCTGTATACTTTATGGAATCCAATTAAGAGAAATGGAAAGTACCGAGGGGCCCAAATGCAAACTGTGGAACCTTTGCAGGCCAATATAAAGTGTAGACACACTTTTCAGGAAGTCAGACTGGTTGTGATTTCTCGGGGGAATGCCTCCCTTGCTTACCAATGGCTTCACATGGCAACATGTTTTTAAATATAAGTCATGAAATGTAAAATGTGAATATGACCAAATGCAACAAACAGATGGAAAAGCACATCGATCTTACAGTCATCTAGACCTACTATAGTTCTCTACTAGTGTATACTTGGTGATAAGACTGTCCTTCCTTTATATCATATATGTTGAAGCCTTCATCCAGAATACAGTGGCCAATGTATGTGCCTGAACAGTGACGAGTGGCTGCTAACAGTGCCTGTGACAATCCCATCTCTAAGAACATTAAGAGGTAATTGAGGGGCCTATATCAATTCCACACTGAAGAACTGTCCAGCCAGCTCCTCTTCTGATGTGCTGGTCTGCAACTCCTATAACTCCCAGCCAGCACAGCCAACTGCTGTTCTTGCTGGGAATTATGGAAACTGAAGTCCAATACTTCTGAAACACAGCAGGTTGGAGTAATGTGGAGCTAGAGGAAATCATATCTGGCAATGGATTTACAGCAGCTTCAAATTTCTGGATTGGGGAGATGCCTCTCCCTGTCTATGTATGCATGTTTGAGAGCAGGGGAGTCAGTTCATATTCCAATTACCAGATGATAGTGGTACTTTTCAGTTTTTGTGTGGCTGGCTTGATCCAGAGAAACAGAATAATTCGGAGTGTGAACGTCCAAAATCTACAGCTAATGTTTGCTGTGGCAATTTGAGAGGGCTCCTGGTACTCAGAGAATGCACTTCCTGTGTAAACCTTTGTGTGTGTCTGCCTTATGCAGGTGTCTGGCTGCATGCATGGCCACGGGAAGCTGAAGATAAACAAATGTTGCACGAGGCTGGGCTCCCATGGACACGTTCTTTTGATTCAGAAACTGTATTAAACCAGGTCATAAGGTGTGAACCCAAAAGAGGGCACTGCTTTAAACATAACTGACACAAGAAGATTTAAATCTAGCCTCAGAGTAAATGTGGGGTGGAAAAAAAAGGAAAGGAAGGAAATAAAAACCCTATCTCCATTGCAAACGGAGGCAAGCAGGGTTAGGATGATGCCCAATTATGAGAAAGGGCCGCTTCTTCTTCCTAGGCACTGAAGGGCAGGGAGAAGAGGCCGCTGCTACCCAGGGTCATTATCTACTGTCCATTCTAGCGGAAACACTTGCTCAAGTAGAGAACAACCTCACATTTCTCCTCCATCAAATTTTGTACCCCACCATGGTGAAGTCGCTGAGGCTCACACCAGGAAGCCAGATGAGTTTGAACATGTGTCATCCTGTGAGACAGTCATTACACTGATATCATGTAATCCATTTTGTTTTTCTTTGTGCCTTCGAGTCAGCCTGGATTCCTAGTGAATGCTTGGACAAGTCGCTGCAGTTTTCTTGGCAAGGTTTTTCAGAAATGGTTTGTCTTGGCCGCCTTCTTTCTAGGGCTAAGAGAGAGTGATGGACCCAAGGTCACCAACTGGCTTCGTGCCTAAGGCAGGACTAGAACTCACGCTCTCCTGGTTGCTAAGCCTGGTGCCTTAACTGCTACACCAAAGTGGCTCTTTTGTGATGTAACACTAGTGTCCACTTATTCCTGAATTGACTTGCAGACTTTGTTCTAAGTCTCTTGGAGGGTCTTTCTCATTCAACTATCTTAGGGAACATTCACAATAAACATTAGTTTAACATTGCTTTACATCTTCTTGTGCAGGAAACAAAAAGCAACCGACCAGGTTGAGATGCATCATGCAACTGCAGAAATGAATCTGAGTCAAATAAATAATATGGGGATGGTTTAGATTGATTGAAAAACCTCCCAAGTGACCAGCGGGAAACTCTATTGCAGAAATCCGTCCCTCAGCAATGCAGCTTTTAAGAAATAGAGAGGCACATTGTGCGAATGTGCACTAACTACAGAACAAAACGTGGTGATTTTTTACTTGAAACTGTAAGGTGAGGAGACGTTTTACTAAGACATAAATCCATTGGACCATTAAAAAAAATAGGATGCCATAATGGATGAGTGGAATTGAGACTTTTATGGGTTGAAGAGAATTGAAGTCATGGATGTTGGCTGAATGCTCCTCTCAGCTTCTCCCCATTCCATGGAAATCAAACTTCTCGACTGCAGCCTGCGAATTGATATTAATGTGCTCTATATTATTTTAATGATGTTTTATTCCAAAAGGCCATTCATTATTGAGATTTCCCAGAAGACACATTAAGAGAAATGCATTCTGCATTGAGAATTGGTTCAGCCAAGGAAGTCTGATTAGAGAGATGTTGATGCTCAGGCACGTCAAAAGCCCTCCTTTCACAGGGCTGGAAAAAGTGAAGTGTTTTTGTATGCATCTTTGTAGATACAGAGTAAAGGCAGTTTGGGATTCCATAGAAACACTAAGCTTTGATTCAGCAAAGCTTTTAAAGCAGGCACCTAAGCTCAGAGCTGGTTAAAAACAAGTTAATCTTGAGGACTTCCTTTGTACTTATGTCAGAATTAGGTATATTGATAGGTTAATAGCTGGAGTCCTAGATAAGTGGCTGAGTCCATGCTTTGCATGAACATTTTTCAAAAGGAAAAGAATTCCTTCTGTCTCCTATCATCTTTTGGTGTAGATGGGCCTGATGTGAGCTGGAGACAGTCTACCACCCGTTTCTCCTCTCTATTCCTAGATTGTGGTGCCCATAGACACCTGAGACATAGCATGTCACAAATAGTTTGGGAAAGGCTGAATTTGTGTGACATTTTTAACTATAATATTCTTAAATGGCACATGGGATCCTGATGTGCAAGCCAACTGGCTCCCCCCCTGCTTTTCCTGATGTGAGCTGATCCCACCTGTTTCTCCTGCTTTGCAATAGGATAATTTATGGCTTAAAGAATTCCTGTGGCAATGTTTATTTTATTTTAGATTTATACATATGACCTGGGACAGGCCATGACTCCTAGCTAGCTGCCCCCAGGGAAGATGGATTAAAATCACCCAAGACCATAAGGCTGGAGAACTCCAGTGCAAACCCAGCCATGGACTCAAGGAACTTGGGGAGGGAGTTTGTTATGCAATAGGGAGGCTGGTGTATCAGCAAGAATCTCAAATGATCCCTAGAGTCCAACAAAAAGGATCTTGCATCTGGCAATCTGTGGAGCATCACCTCTGAAGGTCATCCGAATATTTTAGATAACAATGGCTATACTTTTACTACTGCCCTGCTATCTCAACTGATGCCACATTCAAAACCCAGCTGGGCAAATGTCCCTGAATTATTTGTAAAAGTAATAAAGGTGGGATTCATATAAATAAAATAAAAATCCTGTAATTCAAGTCCAGCAAAGTCTTAATAATACATATTAGGTTGGCCCTCTCATCCATGATCCGTTCCTGGCTAAGGATGGCCTTATTACAGACCAACCTGGATATAAGTAGCAACAATATGTTCAGTTGCAACATATAGGAGAAAGAGGCAATTTTCCTCCTACAATGTCTGAGGTCAGGGGCACTCAATATTTTCACAGCCAGAAGCGCCACGGTTGGGGTTGAGATTTAATTTGATGGCCAAGGCTATGACACGTACATTACAAAATCAGATGGAATGAGGATATACAGTATATGGTGTTTGGGAAGGACTTTTAAAAAAGTGTTTTAAATTGATCTAATGGCTGACAAACCTTCCTTCTTTAATCAGGTAGCACAGCCTTAATGGGTTTAGGACTACCAAACAAGTATCAGAGGATGCCCTAAACCCTTGCCTGTCCATCTCTGCTCTAGGTGCAATGAAATGAAAAGGGAAAGGAGCAGATATTTTGGTTTTTTTGGGCGGGATAGTCAGAACAAAGCATTTTAAGTCTCTGACAAATGTTGACAATGTATTTTAAAAAGATATTAAGGGATAAATGAAAACAAAAGGAAAGTGAATACCTAAAGCATTGGCTATTTTTCAACAACGCTAATGATCATCTTACTCCCACAGGATAATGGCTGGATGGCAGACGCCAGACAGTAGTTAGGGTGGCAAGTGGTAAGGTGGCTAAGAAACCAAGCATGGATAGGTGAGAAAATCAGATTCAAGTTCCCACTTGACCGTGTGTGATTCTGAATTGATCATAATTTCTTAGTTCAACCTCTCTGACAGGGCTGCAGTTATGATGACAAAATTAAGGGGTTCCTCCCATATATATATATATATTGCCTTCTGCTCTTTAGTGGAAGGAGAGAATATCAAACCACTAAAGAAAACAACTTCACACTGAATGCACTCAGCTGAAGGAAAAGGATTAGTTTGTCTCTCCTGTTCACCAAAGTAGCTTGCATCTACCAGTAGAATCCATTTCCCTCTTTCTGCTGACTAGGAGCTTTGATCACAAAAACTTCTTATCACCCTGGAGACCAAGAGATAGGATTTAGGAAAGTGTTAATTATACAGCAAGAGAGTTCATATTGGGCAGCTGAGAAGCCTTTGAGATGAGAAGACACATGTTAGTCAATCACAGTATGACTAGTAGCGGTTTCGTCTTCGTCAAAGAAACCTGTTGTCTTAAAGGGACTAATTACCGAGAAGCTGTAGTCCCACTCCCATTTTTAATCCTTGGTTATGAGGCACTGCTAATTAATGGGGAAACAGCAGAGCAAGATAAAACAAAGATCTAACCCAATAACTTCCTGCTATCAGTATTCTTATTACCAATACACCCAATTATTATCACCAATATAATTAACCAATATTTGTATTTTTAGAAATTTTCATATAGCTAACCCCCTTTCTGTCATATACAACTACAGCAGCCAACTCTTGGGACCAGGAGGGTCAGCCAATCCACTTTGGGAAAATCTTTCATGTTGTAGATGTTACAATCCATTGAGTTACCTTGGTGACTGCAGGTGAGTGTAGGAACAAGCCTATACAATTTTCTTGGCAACATTTTTGGGAATGGCTTGCCAGCACCTTCATCCCAGGTTTAAGAGAGAGTTACTAGGCCAGAATCACCCAACTGGCTTTCGTGCCCAGGGGAGGATTAAAATCCAGAGTTTCTGAGCTTCTAATACAGTGCCTTTAATCAATACATCAAGGTGACTCTCTTCCATGACCTCCTAAATTAGAACATCTGTCTTCACCCCAGAAGTGAGCAGGCTGCATTCACATCTTAAACTGGCTTGGTCATCATCCCGTAGCATAAAAAGCATGAACTAAAATCCCAAAGATGCTTTTTCAAAATGCAACTGGGCTTTGTTTTTCCTTGAAGATGTTTCACTTCTCATCCAAGGAGCTTCTTCTGTTTTCCAGGATGAGAATGGATGAGAAGCGAAACATCTTCAAGGAAAAACAAAGTCCAGTTGCCTTTCCAGTTGTCTTTGGGACAACCATGACCTGGATGACTTTTTCCATAGACATGGGTGAGATTTAGTAGGCCTGATTATATTCTTCTTAGATTAAGAGAAGATGAGATGGGATGAAAGACACAGAATACTTGAAAGCAAGTAGCCTCTTGGAAAAAAAACCAGGAGTCTTTGTTCTCTCTAAAGGACACTAGTTAAATCTTCTCTAATTTGTTCTGCTCCTTTACTGAATGTAGAAAGATGATCTTCTGGCATAGCCTATACAGGTAGTCCTAAACTTACAACCATTTGTTTAATGACAATTCGAAGTTACAACAGCACTGAAAAAAGTAATTTGCAACTGGTCCTCACACTTATAATCCCCATAGTCACTTTTGGAGACTTGGCAACCAGCTTGTATTTACAATTTTTGCAGCATCCCGGAATCACATGACTGCCATTTGCAACCTTCCCAGATAGCTGCCGACAAGCAAAGTCAATGGAGGAAGCTGGATTCACTTATTGACCGCATGATTCACTTAACAACTGCCATAATTCGCTTAACAGCCGTGGCAAAAGAAGATCCTAAAATCAGGCATTGACTCAGTCCACAACCACCTAGCTTAACAACAGAAATACTAGCCCCAGCTGTAAGGAGAGGATTACCTGTATATAAAATCCATGTTACTAATTTAAGTTTGATTTCATGATTTCATGATTAAATTTTTGCAAGAATCTGTTGCTCAAAGGAAATCTGTTGCTCTCATCAAACTCTCCAATTTTAGAAAGAAATTCAGTCAGTTTGAAATGTGGAGAGATTTTTATGGTACTTTGCTAAAATGGCGGCAACAGAAGGTATAATCAGGCAAAAAAGGATCTATCTTCAAAAAAATAAATAAAAATGAAGTTATTGCAGCTTTCTCCTTTAGCATCCCCTGTGTGTCTTCACTTTTTTCCATCTTTTTTTAGAAGAGGTCCTGGTCTGCGCACACACACACACACACACACACACACACACACACAGCACACACACCACACACACACACACACACCACACACACACACACAACACACACACACACACACACACACAACACACAACACACACACACACACCACACAACCACACACACAACACACACACACACCCACAAACACACACACACACACCACACACACACACACACACACACACACACACACACACACACACACACACACTTCATTGCCTAAGAATGGATCTGCATGTTATGTAGTGCCCAGAAACATTATTGGCATCATATATTATGCTTGAGGCTGGCATTTGGCTTCACAGCATGCCAACCTCCCATTTATTCATTTAAATTGGAACCTTTAAAATATCAGGTGGGGCCCACAGTCTGGTGGGCACCAGGGAAGATAACTGCAGGCATATGGTTTCAACTGCATCCCTTGGCTATGTTTTGGGTTGCCCACAGTTTCCTGTGACTTCGAATTTTATGAACTTAAAGCAAATCTCTCCTCTCCTCTCCTCTCCTCTCCTCCCCTCCTCGCCTCTCGCTCTCCTCTTCTCCCCTTCCCCCTCCCTTCCCCTCCCCTCTCCTTTCCTCTCCTCCTTTTCTCTCTCCTCCTTTCCTTCATTCCTTCCCTCCTCCCTCCTTCCCTCCCTCCCTCCCTCCCTCCCTTCCTTCCTTCCTTCCTTCCTTCCTTCCTTCCTTCCTTCCTTCCTTCCTTCCTTCCTTCCTTCCTTCCTTCCCACCTACAAACTAATCATTTGGATCCAATGCTTCATTATCAGTTAGTATTTGGGTTGTATTGTTGTATAGTGTACAATGTTGTATATTGTTCTCAAAAATTCAGCAGTTGTTTGAAAAGGTAGACCTATATATAAAAGTGGATTCCCTCCCTATCTACTCTTTCACAGACTGATCCAACCTGGGGCCTAATTTTGAACTGATATGCACTTTAGATGGTTCTATAAAAATATTTTGTATAGTGATTTCTAAAAAGATACTTCCTTTTCAGAGCTTCATTCTGTAAAAAATTTACTGCAGCCTCTCTAGGCAAGATCTTAATCACGTAATTAGAAACAGACAACAAATTCCATTGAAATATATGGGAGTACTCTTTTGCCTAATGTTGAAATGATGTTAAACATAAGTTAATGTGTTAAACACGGCCAAAAGCTTTATTGATTATGGCGAGACAGCCACATGGTTACAATTTAGTGTAATATTTTAGCTAGAAGATCTATATATTTAAGACGGAATTGCCTTTCCCAGCAATGTTTGCATAATTGGACCTCTTAATGGACCATGTGATGCTATAAAAATCATAAAAATCACCACACGGATAGGAATCCTTAAGAAATATTTAATGCCTTCAAGCATTTACATTTCTGAGAAGAATTAGACATAAACATTCCACCTCCATTTATGGTTTTTTTTTGAGTTTATGCCTATCTTTGTCACTGAATATTATCAGAACTATATGTAGGTCCATAAAGGAACACTAATGAACAATTAAACCAGTTTAGTTTAGTGGTTCAGGCACCAGGCTAGAAACTGTGAGAGACTGTGAATTCTAGTCATGACTCAGGCATGGAAGCTGGATGGGTGACTTTGGGCTGGTCATGCTCCCAACTCACCTTATAGGTCTGTTTCTGTGGGAAAAAGAGGAAGAGGAAGGAGTACTAGGTATTTTCGCTGCCTCGAGTCATTTATAAAAGTAATAAAGGCAGGAAACAAACAAACGAACGAACAAACAAACAAACAAACAAACAAACAAACAAACAATAAATAAATAAATAAATAAATAAATTTAATGTCAGAATTCATGCCTTGTTTCATTTACTTCATAAACAAACTCAACCAGCTTGTCATGAGCTGTCCAGAAATGGCTGGCCACGTAAGTGTTTTTGAATAAATAAATAAATAAATTTGAAGTACCCATGTGAAAAATTAATCACCTCCTTAGATTCAATTAACCGGTTGTAGCCTCTTTAGCTACAGTAATTGCAACCAAGTGTGTTCTACAATTGGTGATCGATGTTCCATGTCATTATTTAAGACTCATGATCCACTGCAAAATGCTTCAGGTCAGTAATGTTTGGGGTTTTCTTTCAGCAAGAATTCCTCGTTTTAGATTCCGTGGGGTTGAGATCTGGATTTTGGCTTGGTTATTCCAAAACACTGAATTTATTCATTTAAATGAGTTTATATGTTTGAGAACATTGTCTTGCTGCATGACACACTTGTGTTTAGCTTTGACTGGTAGACGGGTGGCCTGCTATCCTTTTGTATAATTCACTGATATAAAGCAGAAATCATGTTGCCTTAACTGATGCCATGTCATCTGTTCCTGGCAATAAATGCATCCTCCAACTACGATACTAACATCTCTATGCTTGATCATTGGAATGAGGTCCTCATTGTGGAACATGATGTTTGGTTTCCACCAGACATAAAGGTAGCCCCAAAAGTTCTACTTTTGACTCATAAAGTGTATAGTAATCTGGATGGTCATTTACAGGTGTAGCAAATGTGAGGTGAGATTAAGTGTTCTTTTTAGTGAGCAGTGGTTTTCGCCTTGCTAATCTGTCATGAACCCACTTTTAACAAGGGATTTTCTGATGGTAGAGTCAGGTTCATTGACTCTAGCCAAGGCAAAACAAGCTTGCAAGATCCCTTTTGTTGTTCTAGAACAATGCCCAGAGCTGTGGGGGAGGTTTTTCAAACTCTAACTCTTGGGAGACTGCAACAGAAAGGTAACTTGGGCCCTGTTTGGATCTCCATTGTCTATTTAAACTGCCCAGAGCTGTGGGGGAGGTTTTTGAAACTCTAACTCTTGGGAGACTGCAACAGAAAGGTAGCGGCCCGCGCGCCTAACGGCGCGCAAATTATATAACTAAAAATCAAAACGGCAAGTGTGTCTGAGATTCCCTGTATTTAAGAATGTCTGGCTTAGTTGAGTGCAACACTTGCTTTGCAGCTGTCTTTCGCAGTACCCTTTTCAAACTTGGAAACTGTCCTATCTGTAAACAAATCACTAGTCTACAAGGACAAATTATTTATCTAGGGTCTCTAATCTCTGCTCTTCAGGCAGAAATTAGGATGTCCAGTTCAATCCCACTACTCTACTGATCCTCCGCGCTATCAGCCCCCTCTACCACAAAGATCCTGCAGGAGAAGGGCAGTGTGGACAACCGTGGGATCTGGCAGGGTGAGAGCTGTGAACCATAAACGCAAAGCTTTCGCTGTGTCCCTGCACAACAGATACAGTGCCCTTGCTGACCTTAATAGGGAAATTAAGGAGGCAGGTAAAAGTAATTGTGATGATAACTCAAATAAGCAGGGGATCGTGGTCCGAGATGAAGAACTTGTTTTTGACAGGGAGAAGTGTGAATCAGGTATTACACATCAGTCATGCAAGAACAGAAAGGCATCCAAAAAGAGAAGCCACCTTCTGGTAGGTGATTCAATTATAAGGGATGTAAATTTAGGAAAGGACACAGAGGTTTCAAAAGAGGTCAGGTGCCTTCCAGGTGCTACTGCCAGTAGGGACAAGAAGCGTATTTCTAAAATAATCAAAAATGCCAGCAAGGACTGTGATGTGGAGGCTATTGTACATCTTGGCACTAACGATCTGTCCCAAAAAGATGTACTCTCTGTGCAGAATGATTTCCAGAGCTTGGGGCAGGAACTTAGCAGAATAGGCTGTAGGCTTACTTTTTCAGAGGTTTTACCAGTGTATAAGGAGCAAAATGGAAAAGGCCAGCGTATAGCAGAATTCAATATGTGGCTAAAGGAGTGGTGTAAAGGGGAAGGCTTTGGATATATTAGTCACGATGTCTGTAGCTGGTCTAATGAAAAAATGTACAAAAGAGATGGTTTGCATCCATCAAAGATAGGGACTGAGTTACTCGGCTATAAATTCACAGATTTTCTGGAGGAATATTTAAACTAAACAGCGGGGACAGTGAGTTAATTGATACAGAACATCCCTGTCCCCGGCAATCTAACAATTATAGGGTTATCAGTGCATGTAACATAGATGTGTGTGTGGACAAGAATATCAACCTTGCTGTCAAGCAAATTCAAGCTTCTAATAGCAAGTGCCACACAAAGTGCACTAACCAAATAGGTGGTAAGACAATAGGGGAACTCAGGCACCACACAGGTTACGTAGAAAGTAAACACAGGGTCAGTCATAAAGGACTCAAATGTCTATATACCAATGCACAGAGTATGAACAGCAAACAGGGTGAATTAGAAATTCAGGCTAATGAGGGCAGATATGATATTGTTGCCATTACAGAAACATGGTGGGATGAAACCCACAAATGGAACACAAGGCTAGAGGGATTTAAATTATTTAAAAGAAACAGACCAAATAAAAGAGGAGGTGGAGTTGCTCTATATGTAAGAAATAACTACATCTCTACAGAACTAGAGCAAAACAATGATGAAAACTGTCTTGAATGCATTTGGGTCAATATAAAAGGGGGGGGGGAATGAAATTGCCATAGGTGTATACTAAGGCCACCCAACCAAACAGAGGAAATAGAATGAACTTTTTGCTAGTCAGCTAACTAAGGTATGGAGGAAGCACATCACAATAGTAAGGGGGGGCTTTAATTACCTTGACATCAACTGGGAGACAAACTCTGCACCAAGTGGAAGATCAAACAGATTCCTTGCAAACCTAGCAGACAACTTTGTCTCCCAAAAAGTAGAGAAGTGAACTAGGGGATTAGCCATTTTGGATCTAATTCTCACTAACAGAGATGAAATGATAGAAAGTGTTGAAGCCACAGGAACCTTGGGAGGAAGTGATCATGCAATATTGGAATTCAACATTTATGAAGCACAAGCAACTAGAACACAGTAAAACTAGAGTCTTGACTTTTAAGAGAGATAATTTCAATAAACTTAGAGAGGGTTTGGGAAGGATTCCATGGATGAGAATCCTCAAGGGGAAAACAACTCAAGAAGCTTGGGAAATTTTGAAAAGTGAGATAATAAAAGCCCAGTCTAGCACAATACCAACAAAGAGGAAAAATTACAGCTCTCAAAAGAAACCAGCATGGCTGCATAAAGAACTCTCTGATAAATTGAAAGATAAAAGGGACAAATATAGAAAGTGGAAAGAGGGGCACATAACTAAGACAGAATATCAGCAAATAGCCCGAGCCTGCAAAGATGAAGTGAGGAAAGATAAGGCTCATAATGAAC